>JACRUU010000028.1:9735828-9745828 GCA_030449085.1 Kryptopterus vitreolus | reverse complement strand
TGTACTCACTGACACACAGCACTGTACTCACTGACACACAGTACTGTACTCACTGACACACAGCTCAGTAGTCACTGACACACAGCACAGTAGTCACTGACACACTACTGTACTCACTGACACACAGCTCTGTACTCCTGACTCACTGACACACACTGTACTCACTGACACGCACTACTGTACTCACTGACACACAGCACTGTACTCACTGACACACAGTACTGTACTCACTGACACACAGTACTGTACTCACTGACACACACTACTGTACTCACTGACACAGTACTGTACTCACTGACATGCACTACTGTACTCACTGGCACACAGCACTGTACTGAATCACACACAGCACTGTACTCACTGACACACAGTACTGTACTCACTGACACACAGTACTGTACTCACTGGCACAGTGTACTGTACTCACTGACATACACTACTATACTCACTGACATACACTACTATACTCACTTTCACACTGTACTTACTACATTACTCACAGACATATGGTACTGAGCTTTGACACAGTGCTGTACTCATTGACAAACAGTACTGTACTCAATAACACACACAATACTTAGACATACTACTCACTGATATACTCTACTCAGTGACAAACAGTACTTTTCTCATTTACAGTACTGTACTCATTGAGACACTGTACTCACTGACATACTACTGTACTCACTGATACATAGTACTATACGCACTCTCACACACACACACACACACACAAACACACACTACTCACTGACAAATCTTTACTCACTGACACACACTACTTTAGTCACTGACAGAGTACGATACGTACTGACACTACTGTACTTACTGACATAACTGTACTCACTTAAATACTTTACACAATAACACAAATAATACTCACTGACACACTACTCAATGACACAGACTATACTCACTGACACAATACCCACTGACACCCAGTAGTGTTTACTCAATGACAACTTTTCTCAGACACACAGTACTGTACTCACTGACACACACTACTCAATGGCACGCACACTTTACTCACTGATACACCGTACTCACTGACACACACTTTACTCACTGACATGCAATACTTTACTCAATAACCCACACTGTACTCACTGACACACGCTGTTGACATTGACACACACTAGAGTTTACACACACAGACACACAGAGTGCTCAATGACACACTGTACAGAAACTGATACTCAATGCTCAACTCCATTAGAAGAACATGGTGAAATGCCGAATGTGCAACAAGGCAGAAGAACATCTCAAGCCACCATGTCTTTATATGTATATTTGATATCGTCACCAAGCAGACTGACGTCCAAAACAAAGACACACTGATGTCATGCTGCAACAGAACAAAAAACAAATAGAAGGATCTGGAAATCAAGAAAAGTTGCAACACCAAGTAAGGTGCAAAGATCACATTCATGTGAACCACACACTCGCAGAAAGGTGTTCAGACGATCCAGGAGAGGCGGAACAAAGAAAAGAGTAAGTAGTTCTAAGTAGTTCTCATCTGAACACACACACACACACACAACACACACACACACACACACACAGACACACACATACACAACACACCACACACACACACACACACACACACAAATGAGTATACACAGAAAACAAAAAAAAACAATGGGTTAAAGGAGAGATACAATATAACAAGGTTGCAACTGTGCAAGCACGCGCGCGCGTGTGTGTTGTGTGTGTGTGAGTGAGTGTGTGTGTGAGTCTGTGTGAGTGTGTGTTAATTGGTTCCTTAGGGAAACAGAGTGGACAGAGCGAGCAGAGGGGGGAAGACAAGTGCAGAGGGTGAAACAGAAACACACGCCGTCGGCTTTAACACACACCCGCCCACATATGCGGTGAAATGCAAGGATGGGTGGATGGAAAAATAGACAGATAAACAGTTGCTCATGTAGACAGACAAAAAGACAGACAGACAGACAGACAAATAGACAAACAGTAACATATGTGGACAGACATACAGAGAGATACATGGAGAGAAACAGTTACAAATGAAGACAGACAGACAGATAGATAGATAGATAGATAGAAACAGCTACACATGTAGATATATAGACAGACAGACGACAGATGAGTTATATATATATATATATATATATATATATATATATATATATATATATATATATATCTATATATATATATATATATATATATATATATATAAATACCTTGCTCAGGTCTCTGTAGTTGCTGGGCAGTGTGAGGTCGAGCTCTTCGCAGTCGTAGTTGCTGATGATCCAGGGAAACACATGGTACTGATTGAGGTCATTATACGTGCGACCTGGAGAGGGAATAGACGCCGTGTCACTGTAACGATTACTACATTCCCCACTTCCACATGTTTTCCTAAATGATGATACAGTTTCGGATTTCATAGGAACCTTGTTGGAATGCGGTGTTTAATAAATAAGGGCTTTAAATGAGCCGGTGTTTGAGTGCTTGTTTAAGTGCGTTATCACCTGCAATGGTGTTGAGGAACATGAGGTACTCGAAGTTGGAGATTTCGCGTTTCTGCCAGCGCTGGGTCATGTTGGAGGCTTTAAATAACTGCTTAGGCGTCGCCAGAGAAATGCGCCTGCATCCAGGAGAAGAAAATTGTTTAAATACAAAAATCCTCCTTAAAAATGTGGAGATTTAGAGGAGCAATGTGTCAGAATCGTTTATAAAGATAAACAAGTAAATCATGATAAACAATAAATCATTTTTTTTAATCGCTAATCATACAGAAATTTAGGGTTTAGCCACACAAACAAAACCTTGCTTTTGGGAATGCAGGATTTTCCGAAACGAGGAACAGGAAAGAGTTTAGAATCTGAACTTTCAGAATTTATGAGAAATGTTTTATAGCACTCGTTCCTGAAAATGTATTATAAAGTTAATCCCAATTCTAGTTCGTTGACGGCTGTTTGGCCCTATTCTGAAAATGTAAAAATAAATGGAATTCAAGCAGTCCCACAGAACTATTTCTGTTGTGAAATATACAACAAGCAGGACTATGAGAGAACTAGCTTAGAGCTGATTGGATAATATAATATAATGTCAGGTGATCATAAAAACCCACAGTGTAAATCAGAAATCATGTCGAGAAAAAGAGGACACTTTGTCCATTTTCAGATCCTTTTTGGGCTACATTTATCCTGGTCTTTTTGAAATGGAGTTAGGGGTGGACATGGCAATCGGGAACCCTCAGCATAGAGACATGAGATCAATCCGTCTCATTTAAACACAACAGATTCTGAGTAATTAAGGACGAGCAGAAAACAATGACACTGTTAGTGTTGATCAGTGACTTCAGAGCATCTGCTTGCTGCTACACATTAGGCATTTCACCATATGGACACACACCACTGTTTCAAGTACATAGGCTGTACTGCAACCCTGTGTGTGTGTGTGTGTGTGTGTGTGGTTGTGTTTGACGGCAATGTTATGCTAAATGCTACTCACTCATGGACAACAAAATAAATGACCCAGCGTCCCATTAACAGAAAGCCAAATTAGAGAATTCATCACTGCCAGGGTGTGTGATTACACTCATTAACGCCTGATGGAAGGTTCATGTCGTTTACAGGGAATTTAAGGAAGGCAGGAATGCCAAAGGGGTGGGGGAAATGTCGGAGGAATGTTTGCGGGATCAATTTAAGCATTCGACTCAGAAGTGAGTGAAAATCTGTTTTGTAAAACTTTGGAACTATATGGAGAGATTTAGAAATCTTTCACAGATGTTTTTGAGGCATTTGGCATGATTGGCAAAATCATTATAATGAAGGGAGATTTATTGCAACTATAGATATATATATATATAATATATATATATATATATATATATATATAATAGAGATATAGAGATATTATATGTATATATATATATATATATATATATATATATATTATATTATAAGCAAATGCAAATTAGTGTTTTAAAATGAGTTTCTGTTATGCATCATTTATTCATAATCAAGATATTTTATATTTACAACAGCTGCATAGTAAGCTATTTAAATGAATGTAATTATAGCTGCTTTTTCATTATGGAGCGATAAGCAATGTGTGTGAAGAATCTCAGCTGAAAGTGTTTTTAAAGAGGTTTTAAAATAAAATGGATCCAACACTTGTATTATTTTTGGGGAAAACAAAAGGAAAATAAAAGGGAAAAACTCTAAGAAAGCATGCTACATGGATTTAATGTAGAAGGGAAACACAAATATTTTGACACAATTCCAATGAATGTGAAAAAATTGTGTATTAATAATAAGTAATGAAACTAAAGCAATTTTAATTTGATATCAGGAGGAGCGCAGGGTAGAAACTTGTCTTTGATAGGGGATCTTTATCTGGTATTGTGTTGTGTGTGTGTGTGTGTGTGTTTCACTTCACTTTGCCCTGCAGGTGCTATATACCCTCTATTTTACTTCTCAGTCAGGGAGATAAATAAATGATGTGGCTTGTGTTTGTGTGAAGCTAATTAGACCATGGTACACAACAACCCACCCCCTACAACCACCCCCCCCCCCCCCATACCCCCCATACACACACACACACACACTCAATCTTATTCACATTGTCATTCAAAAAACACTACACAGTGGAGTCAATGTGTTAAATCTATACAAAGCAAGAAACCTACACACACAAACACACACACACACACACCTGGTCTGAGGGAGGCCGAAGTTCGTGCCAACTCCGACTCTAGGCAGAGCATGAACAACTTTCTTTACTGTCGCAGCATCAGCAAAGTTAAACATCACCGAGGCTGAAAAGGGACAAATAGAAAAGAACATTACGAACGCAGAGATGGGAAAATAATCAACAACACTATGCTCAGAGGAATGCTCACTCTGACCAACTCAAAGGATTCTTTTATCCTGAAGTGCTTTGTTCCTCTGATTCCTCTCTCTCAACAATTACATGTGTGTGTGTGTACTATTTTATTTTCTATCCATTTATAGTTCCATTTAACATCCGTCTTAGCCACTAGCTATGAAGTTGGAGACAACAAAATAAACTGGAGACTCCTTCCATAAATGTATATGTATGTGTGTATGTGTGATGTATGTATGTATATATATGTATATATATTATGTATATATATACTATTATATATAATATATATGGGTCATGTTGTCAAGGCAGGATACACCCATCAAGGCAGGGTGTATCCTGCCTTAATGCCCATAGACGCCTGAGATAGGCACAGGCTCCCCGTGACCCGAGGGAAGATCGGATAAAGCGGTAGAAAATGAAAATGAATGAATGAATATAATATATAATATATTGGGAAGGTTACTTTGGGAATGTAATAAGTTACAGTGTTTCAATTACTTTATAAAAGTACACACTGAAATTAACATTATGCTCGCAATCTGAAGTTCTACTCTCTCCATCTATATACATACACACACGTGAATGTATGTATATAGATGGAGAGAGTAGAACCTCAGATTGCGAGCATAATTCATTCTGGGAAATCTGCTCCCAAACTAAAATGCTTTTACCGTAAGAAATCATGTAAACAGACCCCCTTAAATATTCATAAAAAAGTACAGTACAATAAACAGTAACACATTAATATACAACTATTACTGATGTTAATTGTAAAACAAGTAAACATGATCATTACTGTAGCTTTGAGGAAGACAGGAGGCTTAAGGGAGATGAAGTGTGGAGGAGGAGGAGGAGGAGGAGGAGGATTATTTTTGGGAAGGAGAGTCTCCTTCCAATATGATTTTGAGAAGACTCTCACCTGAATCGCTGCTTTCAACACACTTCTGTGTTTGTGATTCACTTGACTGCTTTTTTGTCTACTCTAATATTAAAAAGTGAGCTTGTGTGTCTCTGCTTTTTAACATGAGAGGGAAATTTGACATTAATTGTGTGGTAACCGACTCGGGCGAGCGAATAGAACAGAAACCCATAAAAACCTGAATATTCCCTAACGCAAATCGAAATCTTGTGGAAATTTTGGGAACAGTCATGAAAAATGAATCGTAACCCAAGGGTGTACTGTACTTTTTACACGTAATGCAAGACCTCATTCATTTATCAACTTAAAATCATTACAAATTTCTGCTCATCTTGCAAAACACTCACAGACCAAGGTACACACAACCTGTGTGTTTTACTGTGTGTGTGTGTGTATGCTACTGTATAACTTACAGTAATTATTTGACATAAATAATATATATATATAATATATATATATATATATATATATATATATATTTTAATATAATAAATAAATAAAATTCATGAACTCGTACTTCGATTGGCCATGAAGATCTCCAGGGCTGTGTTCTGTAGGAGGAACCATCGTGAGAAGATGGCTCGAATTTCCGAGAACATCCATTTCCCGTGCACACCGTCCACATAAGCCAACAACTGAAATAGAGGGGGGGGGGGGACGGACAACAACATTAAATATAAACTTTTAGTGGACAAATAATTCAATGCTGTGATGAAGAGGAGATAAAACCTCAAAGCTGACTCCTGTACAGGCACGTTCCAAAGAGTTTGATTCCACTTGTACTGCAGCGATTGATTTCTATTTTAATACGTTTCTGGGTACATTTTATGTCTGTTAAAAACTTGAACACTGATAATGGAGACTACTTCCAAAAATGTACGCATCACACATATACACACACACATACACACACATACTCTTTTTGGTATGATCAAATATAATGGAGGAAAAACAGAGAAGTTGAGGGCACAAGTATGAAGAGTGTGTGTGTGTGTGTTTGTGTGTGTAATCATCCATCACAGTGAGTGTGCTCGGTCGGCAGCGGCACGATGGATGTGTCTTATTGATCAACCTTCACCAAGCAGAGATTCTTTAAAGAGCCAAACGAGCTCCATTCAGTCTGTGTGAAAAAGCACACACTCCACTAAACGGTGATCAGTAACGCACTCACACACACCACTCGGGAGAGTCGATCCATTCATAACCGCTCGGTCAATACGCACACGACACGCACCTTTATCATCCCTTTATCATCGGTACATCATCCACTACAGGCCATCCAGAGCTGCTCTGATCTTCTGATTCCAGACCACCAAATCTTCCCAAACGCACTGCTCTCGGACAGACCGACAAACTCCCAACGGTCACATGGTTTCCTCGTTAGAAAACGCCGTAATAATTTGTAATAATGAGAATTGCAATACGACACACAATCTTAAAAATAAAAATTATGACGCCCCAAACAACACACAGATACACACAAAAAGCAAACAAAAACAAAACAAATCCAAGATGAACAACAGACTTAATCAGAAAAATTCAAATGTGCCAGAAAGTGACGGTCATGTTAGCGGTGAGAAGAGCTCATTAAAGCAGGAGAGCAGCTGGGTCTTCCTCTCTCTCTCACACACACACACACACACACACACACACACACACACGGCTACTGTCAAACTCATCCTTGTGCTTTACAGTCTCAGGAGTTCAATTAAATGAGGATTATAGCTGCTGCATGATCACAGCTAACGTCGCTAGCAAACAGACCTCATGCACCGCCTAAGACAAATCAGATTCCCGATACAGTGCAAAATAAATAAATAAATCAAATCATTCCAATGAAAATTAATCACTTGACAACACAATACCAAAAAAAAAACTGCACACACACACTATACATATACTACATGTTCAAAAGGTCCCGAAAATGTTTTCTTTCTGTTTATTTATTTGTTTGCTTATTTTTTTATTCGGTTTCCTTTTGATATGATTTTTTTCTTTCTTATTTTCTATTCGATTGCTTTTTTATAATTCGTTATTGCATTTTCTTTTCTGTCCTCTGATCCATTCACTTTGTTTATTTATTTTTTGTTTATTTTGTTTGCCCAAAAACACACGATGAGAAGCGTTGAGAGCAGACCTAGAGAAAAGGAAACGGTGACCTTTGACCATGAGTGTGTTCAGTTTCTCAAGTATGGTTGTGATTGTATGAGTGTGCGTGAGTGTGTGTGTGCACGAGTGTGTGTGTGTGTGTGTGTGTGTATGCAGCACTGTGC
Organism: Kryptopterus vitreolus; assembly: GCA_030449085.1. Lineage (NCBI taxonomy): Eukaryota > Metazoa > Chordata > Actinopteri > Siluriformes > Siluridae > Kryptopterus > Kryptopterus vitreolus. The sequence continues at coordinate 9,737,776 of JACRUU010000028.1, read as the reverse complement.
CCTATTCAGCCCATCTGATTAAATGTAAGTGAATTAAATTGAAGAATAAATAGTGCGTACTCGTCTGAAGTGCCCTTTGAGAATCTGAGGCTTGCAGGCGCGGAAAGCACAACACTGAGCAGACAACAAAGAATCTGTGTGTGTGTGTGTGTGTGTGTGTGTGTGTGTGTGTGTGTGCGCGCGTGTCATTGGGAACCACTCGACCTGTTTCGGCGGCTGCGTCTCATTTCTGAGTGATGTCATTTGTCTCTGTCAGGCACAGAAATGAGCCTGAGATGAAGAAGGACACATCACACACACACACACATACACACACACAGTCCTCTTGCCAAAGGAGCCAACATCCTCCAAGCACCTCCACACACACACAAGGGACCGCTACTAGAGAGCATGTGCTCCGTCTCTGACAAAACTGAATGGAATTTAATTGAAAATGCAGCACCACGAAAAAAAAAGGATAGCAGGAGAGAAAGGAGAGCGAGAGTGTTAGAGAGAGACAGAGCTATCTATCCCTCTCTTTTTAAGATAAATGAGTTTGAAGAGTGTGTGTGAAGGGCAGCAGGAACACTGCTGTTTCAGAAACGATAAGAAAAAGGCGGAAAAAAAACAAAAATCCAAGTAGCGAGAGCGTCATTATGGGCCGCGTCCTAAATCGCAGATGGAAACGTTTGTTTTTAAAACACACACGTGTACAAATTCATCTAATTCCACACTGAGTTTTTATACAAGAATCTTTTACATTAAAAAAAAAAAATGAGAAAAACAGACCACACTTTATAAACATTTTCCTTAGGGTCACTTAATTCTCCCTCTCTCTCTCTCTCTCTCCATGGCAATATTATTATAAAGTAAATTCCAACATTCAATAGATTTTGGACTGTGCCTGAGGAGATCTGTGCTGAATTGCAGGTACTGAGATGGAGGGTGAGATAAGGGTGGAATCAGAGTTAATATACATCCCAAAAGTGTTCATTAGGGTTTATAACTCTTTCGTAGCACGACATCTTTCCCTTTAAACAATGTAAAGTGGATCTTCATGCAGCTGGCTTTGTGCAAAGAGGCCTTGTCATGCTGGAGCAGGTTTGGGTCTCTTAGCTCATGTGAAGGGAAATTATAATCCTAAGACATTCTACACAATTGTGAGTCTCCAATTTTGGATATGAAGCCCACATATGACGAGGGAAGAAAAAAAAAGGGCGGGGGCAATACTTTTGGCCATATAGAGTAGTTTCAAGATTCTCAGACTTCTGTTTGACACCACTAAAGAGATCATCTTCAGAAAATCTGACATCCCAACAGCTTTGAGGCCATGGGAACATTTGGATCTCTTCAATAAATATCACGAGGCAGGAACACGTGTGGTGGATTTAGAACGCACCGTATGTGACCACGGCGAGGAGGAAACTCCCTCAGAAGCCGCTGAGAGAAACCAGAAGGACAAGGTAGCTCATGTCCAAGTGTTCTGACGCGCTTGTGTTCAGAATACCACAGTAGCTCATAGCTGGGATATAACTGCAGCCCGAATATATATATATATATATATATATATATATATATATATATATATATGTATGTATACATATGCTGGCAGGTCTACCTCAGAACAGAACGCTATTCGTCCACTGCAAATGATTCAAAATGCAGCTGCGCGACTTCGTGTTCAACCTGCCTAAATTCTCTCGCACCACCCCACTGCTGCGCTCGCTCCACTGGCTTCCTGTAGCTGCACGCATCAGATTCAAAACACTGACGCTCGCCTACAAAGCCAAAAATGGATCTGCACCATCTTACCTCCGCAAAACCTCATCACCTCCCGTACTGCACCTCGCTGCCTGAGAGCGTCCAGCACTGCTCGCCTGGTTCCACCGTCTCTCAGGGTAAAAGGTAAAGCCAGCTCAAGGCTCTTCTCTGTTCTGGCACCAATGTGGTGGAACGAACTTCCACTGGA
>JACRUU010000028.1:9715828-9733328 GCA_030449085.1 Kryptopterus vitreolus | reverse complement strand
GATTAACGCTCTTTTGCCCCTCATCGGTGCCTTGGTGGGCCTTTTCACTCTCACCACACAGATTAGCTTCTTAAGAGGGGGAAGAAAAAAAGAAAGAAAGAGAGAATAGAGAGGGAGAAAAAAAGAGAGAGAGAGAGAGAGAGAGAAAGAGAGAGAGAGAGGGGATTTGGAGTTTAAAAATCACCCTGGAGGTTAAAGGATTCATTTCTTCCAGAATGAATGAAATGACTCAAACGTTCGGGCCTCCCTGCCATTAAATGCACTAAAAGCGCTAATGCTACGTGGCTACGTCCTAAACAGTACACTGTCTTGTTAGTTTGTTTACTAGAAAAGTACGGTTTTTACAAAATATCTAAACTAGAGCCGGTGATGGATGATGATATGACGTTCGTTTGTTAGTAAGACAGCGCTAGAGTTGCTACGTAGTCTGTCAGGAGTACGAGCTATCTGCAGCGCTAGTTTAAACTGCTAAATGCTAATCAGATCGTTAGGCCAGGATTGCGGAAAGTGTGCGCTCTCTTCAGAGAACACACTGTCCAATCAGATCACTCTGGTCACGTTTGTGTGTGTGTGTGTGTGTGTGTGTGTGTGTTATTCGATTTAGATAACGATTCTTAAACCCTATTTCCTTCCCTAAAGCTTCAAAAAGAAGGATCTTTTCCCCTAAAAGCAACACTTTCAGCTAATCCTAAATTATCCTCGACCCCTGACTGCTGAAAAAGGAGAAAGTGATTAGACTAAAACATATGGAGAGATAAAAGACCAGACCTATCGGATGGATGGATGGATGGAGTGCTTTCTTTTGGTTTGAGGTGAGTGGATGTTAGCAAACATTCCAACATCCTTCTCTGCATCCTTCTCGTACTCGCCATAATCCGCATAACTAGTATAATCTGCATGGTTATCGTGATGTCACTTGTGGGTGTGGTCTGTCCACTTTATTTTATCGTTCATTTTGAAAGCTCCGCTATAACATAGTGAACATAATCAAATATATAAACGTGACAATAAACGCACCATGTTATTTAGAGTAGCAGAGTTATGGAGCCCCCCCCCCAAACAAAATCCCTGATCTTCACCATAATCCCTCCATTGTCCTGGGCCTAAATGGATTTAGATGCGAGAGGGTGAATAGGGGTGACACTGTGGCGCCCCGTCTTTCTGAAACCGCCCAGAGGGTTGAAGAACGTTTTAAAGTCTGAAAGGGAAAATCCTTGGAGGGGTTTAGGAAGGATCTGGAGGTGACAGTGGCAGCAGAAGAGCCCTTTAGAGCAAGTCTTTAAGCAGGTAAATAGTATTTAGACACTTAAACGTCACGGTGGTGGGGGAGTGAGGAATGGAGTGAGTGCAAAAGAAAAAGTATGTGTGTGTGTGTGTGTGTGGGGGGGGGGGGAAGGGACAAGGAATTAAACCAAAATATTAGAAATCTACAATTCAGTGATAACGCCATAGGTATAATTTACTGTGCGGTAAAAAATAAAATAAAATAAAATAAAAAAAAAAGATAAAACTAATGACATCATAGATGCTAAATCTCCATTGGAATCACACACACACACACACACACACACACACACAGTTGTAAGTGGAAAGTCAATAGCTAACTGACACTGTGAGTGGCACCCGCAGTCGAAGGTCATTCACTCGGAAACTGTGTGTGTATGCGCGCGTGTGTGTGTTTGGGCTCTACCACTCAGTTTCACTAACAAGCCCCCCCCCCCATCCCCATCAATTCCCAGAGTGTTTAATGTGTGTCTGGTTAGCACAGAGGACACATGGGCACTGCTTAACCACAGCATGAGAGTGAGACAGGAAGTGAGACCAGCATCGAGACAAGAAGCGAGACTGGCAATGCGCATGAGTTATAGCGTCAGTGGGCGGGGCAAACAAAAAGAAGGTGGAGCTTGGGACAACTCCGAGGAAATTGAGCATTTTTAATTCCCTAATATTCGAAAGTACAACCTATAGAATGCAGTGTATATACTTTAACACAGCCATCACACAGGACATGTTGTAGCTGTATAGGTCTTGACTGCAGTCCATCTGTTGTATGATCAAAAGTATTGGCACCCCTTATGTTATTCATCAGGACAGAGACCACCAGACTGATGGGGGGGGTGATCATTATACAGAATTGACATGGTAGTTTGAGAGAAACAGTCTGTGTGTGTGTGGGTGTGTGTGTGTGTGTGTAAATGATCTAGTTCTACCCTTAATGTCCATATGTGTTGGACTAACAGACTGCTGTACAGTGTAACAGCTTTGATGCTGGAACTCAATATGGCTCTGATGCTGATGACACCAATCTGTACTGCAGGAAGACAGGCAGTGAGGCAGGCAGTGAAACAGACCTGGTGCCACAGGGCATTATGGGTAATATCCCATCTGCTCTATGACCTCACCAGAGCTGCGGAAAAATCTGCCAAGCAATTAGCAGCAGCGGTTTGATTTCTTCAGGGTTCACACAGCTGGTGTGTATGATAGAGAGAGAGAGAGAGAGAGAGAGAGAGAGAGAGAGAGAGAACCTCTCAGATTTCCAGTACACAATGAATGCATCTCATTTTATTTGTGTCCTACTCTGTATGTCTCTCTCACTCTCTCTCCTTACTTTTCTTTCTCTGTCTCTCTCTTTTTCTCCTTACTTTTCTTTCTCTCAGTGTCTCTCTTTTTCCTCTTTACTTTTCTTTCTGTCAGTGTCTCTTTCTCCTTACTTTCAGTTTCTTTAAAGAAACTGTTTCTTTACTACTTTGTCTCTCTCTCTCTCTCTCTCTCTCTCTCCCACTTTTCTCACTGTGCCTATTTCGCTTTTTTACTTACTTTTCTTTCTCAGTCTCTATCCTTTTTTTCTTAACTTTATTCTCTCTTTATCTCTCATCTTTTTTTCTTACTTCTCTCTCACCTTTTTTGTCTTTCACTTTTCTCCTTACTTTTTATTGTCGGTCTCTCTCTCTCTCTCTGTGTCACCTGGAAGTGTGTAACGTGCTAACATTAATGTGAGCTGACACGAGCAGAACAGAAAACCGTTACAGGTTTTTTTTTCCTGCTGTCTCTCAGTCTCTTTGTCTTTCTGTCTGTTAGTCTGTTGTGCTCTCTTGAGCAAACCATCGCTTTTTAAGTTCATAATAAAATGATATTTTGGACCATTTTCATTCATCTTCATAAAGAGCATTACTTCATTCCATCTACTAGAATGGATGTTGGTTTGGGACGTGTGCTGGAACTGCAGGAAAGATAACAAGCCAATGCCAGACGATGCTCATCATAAGAGCAGCCAGACGATCAGGAAATCATGTTAAAGTAGCGAAGAGACAGAGGGTAGTGTGTGTGTGTGTGTGTGTGTGTGTGCCAGTCGAGAGAGAGCGAGTGAGAGAGAAAGAGAGAGAGAGAGAGAGAGAGAGAGAGAGAGAGAGAGAGAGAGAGGGAGCGAGAAGCTTATCGGACACTATGCAGTGCCGTCAAGAGGATCAGAGTTGAGTTGTCAGATCAAAGAGGGGCATCTTTGTGCTACACACACACACACACACACACACACACACACACACACACACACACACACACACACTATTCAATATGGAAAAGCCTCTAAAGCTTCTGGAAAAAAAATGTGAAAAAGACCCAGCATTATAATCTGGCTCTTGCCTTTGTTAAAAAAAAAAAAAACCAAAAGAAAAAAAGAACCTTGATTGAAGTGCGCACTCAGGAGTGTGTGTTCCCGGCCCTATACACACATTTCTAAAAGAAATATACTTCTTATAAATGACAGATTTATGTTTACAAAGGAAAGCCTACACCTCGGTGGACGTATCATTGTTTATTCAGTTCCTAACCCGTATTTTTGCTTTCAACCTTGCGTTTGTGTTTTTTTTTTTTGAATAAAGAAATAGTCTTTTCTTCACTCCTCATGCATTTTTACAGCCAAAAAAAAAAAAGATTCAGGTGCATAACTACATTATAAGATTATCTCACTGTCATTAGTCTGAGAAGCGTGCTAGAGAAGTGTTTACTGGACTGATATAGAACAACAACAATAAAAATTCTACGTCAGGATGAATGAGTCAAGAATAAAGGTGTAGGAAAAAGAGGCAGGAATTAAGAAGAGAGTGACAGACAAAAAGAAATGTGAGAGACAGACAAAAAGAAACGGGGAGAAAGAAATAACAGGCAAATTAATGAAAGACAGAGAAAGTAAAAAAAAAAAAAAAAAGACTAAAAAGACAGAGATGAAGGAATGAGATGATTGACCGACAAAAAGGAGAGACAGAGAGAGAATACGAGGAAAGCAACACCATAAAGTGAGAACTAAATGTAGAGAGAGAATGTGACAAACAAAAAGAAGACAATGATACATAGATTGAAAGAAGTTATATAAAATAAAATAAAAAAGAGAGAGAGAGAGAGAGAGAAGGGGAGAGGGAGACTAAACAGCTCATACTGTTCTTAATATTGTAATGAACACAGCATTTGATTTATTAAACACACACACACACACACACAAACACTTAATGGCCGACGGGAATAAAATCTGACAACTGTAAGTAAAGAAACGCACATCTTAAGGAAAATTGCGTCAGAGCACAGCGGTGCATTCTGGGTATGCATTCACTTTAAGCTGACAGTAACAGAAGGACCCTTAAGATGGCCGACATGAAACACCTTGTTTATATAAGTCTCCTTTGAAACAACAAATCAAACTGAGTAAACGAAATCACTTGCGTTTTACAAACAGACATTTCTCGAGACATCAGAATCCCACCTGTAGCATGCACGGGATTCTAAACAGCGTGGACACATGCTGGCTAACACTAGCTATCTTTTATTTTTAAACGGGAGTGAATTAAACGTAAATTTCTAGGTCAAACAATACCATATCGAGTGAAATCAATGTCAGTTAAATAGCTAATCTGAAATAGAGTGCTGGGTTTTTTCTTCAGTGAGCTGAAGTATATAAATATCTTTGAGAAGTAGAAAACTGTCTCATGATGCACCAAAGTTACAATTTATATCTGGTTTTTGTGTGTTTTTGTAAAAGATTGTGCATGTTAATTAGATCAATTACATCCATAGAGCTAAGTATAACATCGCTCCGACTTTTGCCAGCAAAGTGTGTAACATGAACACATTGTGAACTTGCGGAGACGCTTAGAAAAGCAACAAAATGACGTCACTCGTTTTTAGTTTGCCTGTGTGTGTGTGTGGGGGGGGGGCGGATTTTGGCAACACGCGGTTCAAAAGGTGCACGTGCAAAACAAACTAAACAATGAAGAAATACAAATTAATTAGCTCATAAATTAATTGAAATGAAACAACAACACGGGGATGGACCATGTCCGTGTGTCCGCTCCTTTCTACGTTCTACAAAGCTCATGCATTTAACAGGCTACGTACAATTTGAGATATTAATAATGATGATGATGATAATAATAATAATAATAATAATAATAATCATTTGTATTATTATTTTGCGACTTTGAGACTCGTGCACGTTAACGCGCATTAAAAAAACGGAGCGCGCAAGAACGTGCTTAATAATGAAGATCAATATATAAATAGGGAAATAAACATAAATAAGAGAAACAAGAATCAGAAGTATACTATGCAAATAAAAACCAATCATAATTAAACTGTAGTATTATATCGTGTATACCACCACTACCATTACTACTACTACTACTACTCATATCATTATTATTATTATTTTATTATTAATTATATAATAATAATAATATTATTAATTATTATTATTATTATTATTATTATTATTATTATTATTAATATCGATATGTGTAATTCGAATAAATTTCGATCGGGACTATGTAATATAGGTTTTAATAATAAACCCGATTAAAGGCTTTAAAACCAATTAAAAATACTCGCATTGTGTTTTCTCGTAAATCTTTATTTAACGGATCGGATTTTAATTCTTGTAAGAGCTACATAGAAAAAAAATCCGATCTCTCTGTCTGTGTCTAATAACCGATCCACACCGAGAACGGAAAAGCCGCAGCGCACGTGTGCTGAGCAGACAGCCTTCCTTCCTTCCTACAGGTCGCAGATCATCAATAGACAGGTTTAAACGGACACACACACACACACACCACACACACACACATACACACACACATACATACACACACACACACACACACACACACACACACACACACACACACACACACACACACACAACCGGCTCAATCGGGCTTCATCTACTGCCTCAGTAAGTGTCCATGTAATGCGCGTTCCCGCAGGTACACAGTGATGATTATTTAGTTCAAATAAAACCATAAATACATGGATTTTTTTATTTATTAATAAGTGACCTACAATACATAGAAAAAGAAAACAACAAAGAACGGCTGCATATTTAATACTCCTAATGTCATGAAATCTGTCAAGGGGTTATAATGTGTAATGACACACTGTGACAGCGTTTTCGTCCCGTTACACTTGTTACACACACACACACACACACACACACACACACACACACACACACACACACACACACACACACAGAAGAGAGAATTCATAGAAAAAAATACAATAATAGATTGTGGGGTTTCTCTCAGTAATTACAAAAAGTTTTGTAGCTCGTGCACGCTGTAATGACCCGAATAACAGTGTAAAGAACAACATCAAATAGCGAATTAAATTATTAACTTAAATATTTATATTAAACGTACACAATCAACACCGCATTAAATATACACCTGGATATGAATTGATGATGAATGTTCTCCGCCATTCACATTTATGTTTTATAAAGGATAATCCGCAACTGAAGCGTTCACACTGTGAAATTCAGGAGTTTGTCAACCGCGCGTGTCGGCTCCGTACCGAGTGTGTGTGTGCGTGTGTGTGTGTGTGTGTGCGTGTGTGTGCGTGGGTGCATCACGTCATGAAGTGCGCCACGGGACAACTATCAGAGAACGAAAGGAAATATAGGCGGATAAAATAGAAGGATAAACAAACAAATCTAACGCGGTTTAATTGTAATTTCCCAATTCATATATGTGTATATGGATTCAAATAAATACCCACCTAATTCCTATTTATGTTCAAATTGATTAAAAAAAAATATATATATATGTTTAAATAAATAATGACAATTTTTTTTAATCCGGTTAAGTCTGAACAGGAGATCAGCGCGCGGAATGCGCCGCATCTCACGCGCTCCACCGGTTCTGTCTGCGCTCGAGAGTTTAGAACGGCGGGTAGGTGAGAGGGGGGGGGTGTGTTGTGATGGGGGGGGGGGGGGGGGGGGGGGGGGTGGGTTGTGTGATGGGGGGGGGGGGGGGGGGTGGGCGGGTTGTGATGGAGGGGGGGGGCGGAGTCAGATATATCCCCTGACACACACGCGCGCACGCACGCACGCACGAACCCCCCCCCCTACCCCACACCGCTGATAACGCGTCCTTATTGGTCAGAGGGATCCGGCGGTGCGTCTGATTGGCAGGATGTTCAGGTCCGGCCCTCAGTTCCAGTCCGGGATGTGAGACTTCAGCTAAAAGGCCATTCATGAGGTTCGGCATTCCAACAGAACGGAGGAGACGAAGGAGTCAGGCGCGCGCGCGTACACGCAAACACGCACGCACGCAGGCACGCACGCAAGCACGCGAAGCACGCACTCGTGCAGAGATGACACACTGACACGCACAGCGCATCTGAAGATCCTTCATCGTCGTCTGTTTCTATATCACTGAGGAACTCTGACCTCTCACACACCACAGGTGCAAAAACTTCTGCTGCTCCTTTTTTTTTTTTCCTTGAAAGTTTTTTGGCCTCGGACACACACACACACACACACACACACACACACACACACACACACACACACACACACACACACACACACACACAATCCATTCCACTGTGGGTGCAATTTTTTTTTTCAACTTCCACAGTCATATTTTCCAGACTCCAACTGGTTGTTTCTGGCATTTTGCTTTCTTTTTTTTTTTTTTTTTTTTTTTTTACATTTCTTTTATTTATACTCCTACAATAATTTTTTGCCTTTGGGATCTGCCCGGTTAAAGCGTTGGATCCGTCGGCGTACTGCGATCCTCCTCCGGTGTTCGGCCCGGACCTCTGCCCCAACATGATCGCTGCTCAGGCGAAGCTGGTCTATCAGCTCAACAAATACTATAACGAGCGATGCCAGTCGCGCAAGGCGGCCATCGCCAAGACGATCCGCGAGGTGTGTAAGGTCGTGTCGGACGTCCTGAAGGAGGTGGAGGTACAGGAGCCGCGCTTCATCAGCTCCCTGAGTGAGATCGACGCGCGCTACGAGGGCCTCGAGGTGATCGCGCCTCACGAGTTCGAAGTCGTGCTGTACCTCAACCAGATGGGCGTCTTTAATTTCGTGGATGACGGCTCGCTGCCGGGCTGCGCCGTCCTGAAACTCAGCGACGGCCGCAAGCGCAGCATGTCGCTCTGGGTCGAGTTCATAACCGCCTCGGGTTATCTGTCAGCGCGCAAGATCCGCTCGAGGTTCCAGACTCTGGTGGCGCAGGCGGTGGACAAGTGCAGCTACCGCGACTCGGTCAAGATGGTGGCCGACACCAGCGAGGTGAAGCTGCGGATTCGAGAGCGATACGTGGTGCAGATCACTCCAGCCTTCAAGTGCACCGGGATCTGGCCGCGCAGCGCAGCCCAGTGGCCCCCACCGCACATCCCGTGGCCCGGCCCGAACCGCGTCGCCGAGGTCAAAGCCGAAGGATTTAATCTGCTCTCGAAAGAATGCTACACGTTAGCCGGGAAGCAAAGCTCGGCCGAGAGCGACGCCTGGGTGCTGCAGTTTGCCGAAGCGGAAAACCGGCTCCTGATGTCCGGCTGCAGGAAGAAGTGCTTGTCGATTTTAAAGACGCTCCGCGACAGGCACTTAGAGCTCCCGGGACAGCCGCTAAACGGCTACCACATGAAGACGCTGCTGCTATACGAGTGCGAGAAGCACCCGCGCGAGAGCGACTGGGACGAGGCGAGCCTCGGCGACCGCATCAACGGCGTCCTGCTGCAGCTCGTCTCCTGTCTGCAGTGCCGCCGGTGTCCTCACTACTTCCTACCCAACCTCGATTTATTTCAAGGCAAAGCGACGTCAGCCCTCGAGGCGGCCGCCAAGCAGACGTGGAGACTCGCGAGGGAGATCCTGACCAACGCTAAGAGCCTGGACAAACTCTGAGCTCTAAAAATAAATGAACTCGATTAACTCGAAAACAAAAGACAGAACGGCGCAATATTAAAAAAAAAAAAAAAAAAAAAAAAAAAAAACAGGAAAAAAAAAGCTCTGCAACCACGCCTGGACAAACTCAACCAACAAACAAGGACTTGAAATTCTCACAAGAGGAATTCTGAGCGCTGAGAAAAACCAGGAGCGACTCGAATAAACAAAAACATGCAGAGTCACCAAACTCGAACAATTTACAAAAGACACAAACAGAGGGAGGAGGAAGGGGGAGGAAAAAAAAAAAAAGACAGTTTCATGAGGAGCGCTCGGAGCCTGAATAAACTCTGGAAGAAATGAAAACAAGGTCTGGAGAAATGTATAGAATCTTGCAACAACAGTAAAAATGAGGTGTTTGACAAGGAAACGCAAAAAAAATAAATAAACAAAACAACACAATTTGAATTTAAAAAGTGAAAAGGAACAAGGCGGCATGCCGAGCATCACGTCACACGCGCTTTATAGACGTCCCTCTCCAACCAGGACATTTTACAGCATCGAGAATGAATAAAAGACGATCATTTCAATCTCGCCATTATTTCACCTTTCACAAGTTGGACAAGACTGTAAAATATTAATAATAATAAAAACCAACAATGCAAACTTGTAAAGGGAACCTTCGAGGGAGACACGGACACTCCAGACTTTTTCGATTTTCACTGAAAGTGGACGTAACGGAGCTGATCGGGGAGAAAGAGTTGCGGAACATTTTGCGAGGAGACAAAAAAATAAATAAAATAAACGTGAAGGTACATTTTAACGTCATAAATCTTTTCTTTCCTTTTTTTTTTTCACAAAGTGAAATTGCTTTTTATTTAATTACCATGCACAATATCTTTCTTTAATGTTTAAAAAAAAAAGAAAAAAAAAAGACTGTAGCGTGCCAAGTTTTTATGTGTCGAAAAATTTAACTGTAAATAAAATGATATTAAAACGTAGCATTTGTTTGTTTGTATGTTAAATAAAATAAAATAAATAAGAAAATAATCATTTGAATAATTCAGTTTGATTTAATTTCATTTTGAATAATTCAACGTCTATAAATCGAATCAAACTGCATGTATTATAGCTATTAATTATCTATTAACATCTGACTATATGGTCATTTATATCTATAAATAAATAATCAGATGAACTGAATACATTTTTACAGTATATGCTCCATAGTGCTCTATTTACGCTTTTTGTACAAGCCTTACGTAAAATGCATTCCGCAAAACAATTACTTTAAAAAATATAATATATACTAATAAAAATACATTTCAATATTTGAATACACCATTTATATAAATAGATTACATATTTCTCTAACAGCTAGATCATCTACACTCAAACACACGGCACTTTAATAAACACATTTTAAAAAGTGCAATAATTAAATCATATAATATAGAAAATATATATAATATAAAATATAAAAATAACATTTTAACCCCTAAACACAAGAACTTAAAATGTATTCATTACAAATAAGTAATGATAATAAATAATAATTATTACTCACCTGTCTGACAATGAATAAACATGACAATATAACTGTTTTCAAAATAATAATAATAATAATAAGAACAACAATAATACATCATTAATTGTGAAAAGGTCAAAAAAGGTGTATTTCTTTCCATTTTTTTTCGTTTTACAAATTAATAAAGATCATAGATCTCACTAGTGAAGTGTAGCCGCATGAGGGAGCGACGCTAGAAAAATTATTATTGTAATAAAATATATAATATCTATATATATATAAATATATATATATATATATATATATATATATATATATATATATATATATATATATATATATATATATATCTCACCAGCAAGATATTATTATACATTTTTAAATGATCATTATCATTATAATTAAATTATTATATTATTAGTGCGCATGTGTGTATGTACAATCTAATACGCATTCCCTTACAGCTCGATAGTAGTTTAAAGCAGATGGTCTTATATCTAGTGCACACTATACACGCTACCTACGAGCAGGAAGTGATGCAACAAACGAATCTCAACTTCCTACAGACAACAAGTTTCTGGAAATTGAATTCCAATGATATCATGATAGACTGAAAACACACACACACACACACACACACACACACACACACACACAGAGCACAAAATACAATTCACAAAATCTTCAAATTCTTTAGACGGCCTCCTCCTCTTTACATGTATGCTTCACAGAAGCACTTCAGAATGGTGTGTGTGTGTGTGTGTGTGTGTGTGTGTGTGTGTGTGTGTGTGTGTGTGTGTGTGTGTACGTGTCTTACCTTTGGGTCGATGCTCTTGAAGCTCACTTCGTCTTCATCCACCTCAAAGTAAAGCTCGTTAGCAGTGATGGACAGAGTTCCTTTCATGACGAGCGCAGGAGAGACCAAATCAGCTACTGTGCTCAGGGAAACTGTGCCTACACACACACACACACACACACACACACACACACACACACACACAGCCAGAATGAGTAGAATTCATATATGTATACTATGTACACTAGTTGCAGTTCATCATTGTAATTAGTGATGGTGCGTCTCAAGAAAGGGTTATTAATAGTTTTTTAGTGTCGGTGTTTCTCAGTGTTGGTGTTTGCTGCTGTTGGTAAACAGTGAGAGTGACGGACACAATAAAGAAAGACGAGAAGAGAGACAGTTGGAGTGTGATGCACAGGACAGAAAGACACGCGTGCTTTTTATTCTCGTGAAAAATGTGTCTGCTGTTAGTATGTGTGTACTCGTTAAAATCCTAACACACACTTGTTACTATCTTGACGCACACACAGGCACATTTAAAAACCTAACACACACGCGATACAATTCTAAGACACTCCTACAATTCTAACACACACCGATTACAATCCTAACACGCACTCATTAACATTCTAACACACACCGGTTACAACCAAGACAACACACACACACAATCCCAACACACACACACAAATCCTAACACACACCGGTTACAACCCTAACCTACACACCACCCTAACACACACACACACACACACACATTAAAATCCTAACACACACCGGTTACAATCGTAACACACACACACACACACATTAACACACAACACACACACACACACACAAAATCCTAACACACACACACACACACACACACACACACACACACACACACACACACACACACACACACACATTAAAATCCTAACACACACGGGTTACAATCCTACACACACACACACACACACACACACACACACATTAAAATCCTAACACACACGGGTTACAATCTTAACACACACGGGTTACATCCTAACACACACACACACACACACACACACACACACACATTAAAATCCTAACACACACAACACACACACTGGTTACAATCCTAACACACACACACACACATCAACACACACATCCTAACACCACACACACACACACACACACACACATTACACACACACAAAATCCTAAACATCCTAACAACACACTTGTTACACTTCTAATACATGCATTTAACAACTACAAACTCATTTAAATCCTAATATACTCACTATAACTACACACTCATTACAATCTAAATACACACTTATACACTACACACTCAATATTCTTACTTACACACATTATTATTCATACAATACACACACATCTAAAATACACACCTTATACACTACACGCTCAATATGATTTCTTACACATACTCATTATTACTACACACACATTACAATCTAAATACACACCTTATAACTACACACTCAATATGATTTCTTACACAACTCACATTTACACACACAATCAACTTAAATAACACATATAACACACAATATGACTTACACACATTATACACACACACATTACAATCTAAATACACACCTTATAACTACACACTCAATATGATTTCTTACACATACTCATTATTACTACACACACATTACAACTAAATACACACCTTATAACTACACACTCAATATGATTTCTTACACATACTCATTATTACTACACACACATTACAATCTAAATACACACCTTATAACTACACGCTCAATATGATTTCTTACACACTCATTATTACTACACACACATTACAATCTAAATACACACCTTATAATACACAATATGCTCAATATGATTTCTTAAACTCATTATTACTACACACACATTCAATCTAAATACAACCTTATAACTCACTCAATATGATTTCTTACACATACTCATTATTACTACACACACATTACAATCTAAATACACACCTTATAACTACACACTCAATATGATTTCTTACACATACTCATTATTACTACACACACATTACAATCTAAATACACACCTTATAACTACACACTCAATATGATTTCTTATACATACTCATTATAATTACACACACTGCAACCCTAACACACACTGTTTACAATCCTAATACCCACTCATTATTATACTAACACACACTTTTTTACAACAAAACATAATTATATTGTTTTTATTTCTAAAAAAAAAATATGTATGTTTATATGTATGTATGTGCATATATATGTATGTTTCCTACGCTGTTGAACAAGCACAAACAACTGTATTAATAATTTGTTTGTTGTTTTTATTTATATTACTTTCTGAGACCAAAGTAAACATTACTGCTTTACTTCTGTCCTTTTTGCCACTCTTGACAAACAAAAAAAGGGATTTAAAAATTGCATATTTCTGAAGCAACAAATGATTTTTAATGTATATATTTAGGAAATATTGGACCGATGTGAGACGCTCACGCTCTCATTTCTCTTGTGTATATGCGCTGCTTCAGTTTCTTTACAAATAACCTGCTTTTCAAAGGTCAGTGTTTGCGCTCCGATTTGAGACACGGCCGCTCTTATCTAAACTGCACTAAAGGAAGCACTCGTATTGCACTAAGTCATTATTCGGACAGATTTGCTCATTTAATTCCCTCTAGGTCATGTGATTTGCGACACGGCCCTTCTGACGACTCCTAAAGCTACTCGGACCTGCCAAATCAATCCCGAGCATTTAAGGACATTTCCTTTAGAGGATGACGCTGTGATTTGAGACACGGCTGCTCTCATATAATGAGGGAGGGAGCGTTAGCGACAAATAAACAATTTACAAACTATACATTTTTTAATTGCGCTGATCAGAAAATGAAAATAACGAGAGAGCGCGAGCGAGAGAGAGAGAGAGAGAGAGAGAGAGAGAGAGAGAGAGAGAGAGAGAGGAGGGAGGGAGGGAGGGAGGAAAAAAGGAAAGGAATATGATCTGAACTGAACCCTTTTATACCGAATTTATGATTTGATACTGATCACAGCTGCATCACAAATACACTGAATAACACCATACACAGTTTACCATGTGTATGGACATTTTGTATGAGTATGTGCAGTGTGTGAATGCATTTTTACAATTTGTACATGTGATATTTCAGTGTGTGTGTGTGTGTGTGTGTGTGTGTGTGTGTGTGTGTGTGTGTGTGTGTGTGTGTGTGTGTGTTTACATACGTATGCAGTGCATGTCTGCTTAATGAATGCAGTTTTGCCCCATTTCTTTCTTTTAGTTTGGTAATGTGTTTGCATTTGTGAGTTCGTGTCGGGTCTGTATGTGTGTGTACTTATGCAGTGGATGTATACACAGTGTGTTTGTGCAGAGAGTGTCTGTACTGTATGTTCATTGTGTGTGTGTGTGTGTGTGTGTGTGTGTGTGTGTAGATGCTTGTGTAACGTTTGTGTACCTGCGAGAGTGTCCAGCTCTTTCTCCTCCAGAGATGCGATGGTGTCGTCGTCTCCCTCGGTCGCGTTCTCGCTCTCTGCGCTCTGGTTCCTCGCCGCGTCTTTCCCGAGTTGCTGCCTCTTCAGTACGTCGTCCTCTGGTGCTGCACAAACACGACGACACGCAAATTACTTCCTCCGTACCATCATTTTATAGTGCTTAATATTTGCTCACTTGTCGAATGATTACATTTTGTTACCACAGCAAATTTCTATTCTGTTCGATTCGAAATATAACAAAATGAATATTTTGATTATTTAAATATGATCTGTAAATTAGTTATTTAAATGAATAAATACTTAATAAAAAACACTTTATTAATTGAATTAATTAACTAAAAATCTGTAATAAAGGTTAAATATGCTATCTGGGAAAAAGTATTGTCGAGTCATGTCTTTAGATATAGCATGACATTTTCCCTTTCATTTGAACTAGGAGACTCAAACCTGCTCCAGCATGACACAAAGCCAGCTTCATGAACTTTACATGGTATGGAGTGGGAGATCTTCTGTTATGAAGCTCTGACCTAAACACTATTAAACATCTTTGGGAGGAATTGGAACACCAGGCGTCCGCACCTACATCACTTCCTGACTTTACACACATCCTTGTGTCTGAATAAGAACAAATCACACACACACACACACACACACACACACACACACACACACACACACACACACTCACTCCAAAATCTAGTGAGGCATCATCCAAGAAGAGAAAGAAGAAGCACACTCGAAATAAACACACTTCCGTCATTAAACTCGGATTTGAATACATGCTACAGGAGAAATGTGACCTCATAAAAGCAATACACATTGTAACGTGGACATGTTCAGTTACGGGTCATAGAAATCATTCGCTTTTCCTGGGAAATGATGACATGCGAGAAAATAAAGAAAGTGAAATGGAACAGGAGGAAAATATTATAGGATTTTAGAATTTCCATATCTGGAGTTTGAAACAACATTGCATTATAAATCATTTCTCCGCAGTGAAGCATGGTATGTTAGCTGATCCTTGCATGTGTGTGATATTTGTGAAAAATTGATAATAATGAAACATTAAAGAGCATTTTTCCCTTTTTCTCTCCTCATATATATATATATATATATATATATATATATATATATATATATATTCTATAAAATATATGGATTCTATCAAAATGTACACAATATGGAAAATTCAGTTTATATATATATATATATATATATATATATATATATATATATATATATATATATATATATATATAAAAACACACACAGATGTTTTGTACATTTTTGTTAACATTCTCAAAATTATTATTACATTTGAATACATTCTCTTAATTTTCTTTAACTTTTCTATTTTTTGTTTTCTTTTATCTACCCTTAATTTCCCATGAGAAGACAAAAGAAAACAAAAAAAGGAAAAAAGTTAAAGAAAATTAAGGATGCTATAAATGTTTAGAAAATAAGTGCTTTTTTTATTGAATAATTTTATTGAATTTAATCCTCCATCCTACATTTAATAGTAATTATGAAGTTGAATTTATATCAATTACACAATAATTCATTTACAATATAAATATAAATTCGCAATAAAACAGAAATAGAAGTAAACAGGACCAACATTGATGGGCAATAGACATTTGTCAGTTCTCAAATAAATAAATAAATAAATAAATAAATAAATAAATAAATAAATAAACCCGTCTCTCTTTTTCCCCCCATCTATTTAACGTCATCTTGTCTATATCACTTGCAACTTTTAGTTAATTTATTATTACTTTTAGAGGAATATAAGAATTACCTTTATTCTCCCTCTCATAAAATATCTTCTTAATAATGTTCTCTATATTTCCTCTTAATTATTAAAAGCACAAAAGGCTTTTCTTTCTCTCTCTCTCTCTCTCTCTCTCTCTACAATTCTCTGCAATTCTATTTCTTCATTTTCTTTTCCTTCAGATTGTATTTGGCAGGAAAATGAACAAATATACAATAAAAACATCTTTACTTCTGTTTATCCATCCTTTCCACCACTCGCGCCCCCTCTCTCTCTCTCTCTCTCTCTGACTGCACATTACAGACATTATACTCCTTTATATACACACGCGGCTGTGTTCTCAATCGTCTAACTAGAGAAACTACAGAAATATGACGACCCTTCTTGCTTTCCTCTGTAGAGCTGTAGAGCCTGCAATGGGATAGGACACTCAACATGGCAGCTTTTAACCTTTGCTCCCTTTCTTTCTGATTGTGGCAGACTTTTTGTGCGTCCGGAAAAAGAAAAGGGGAAAAAAAAAAAACAACAACGTGAAACGCGATCTTGCTTGCTTGTATCATAGTGTGCACTTTATAGTCCACTCAATAGGAAACGCTTTTGACCCCTCTCTCTCTCTCCCTCCATCTCTGTACGCATCACCTGAGGGTGTTTTTGTCTCCTAGACGTTAGGGGACCGAGGCAGCGAGCAGAGCGAGTGGCGCTGGAATAGTGCGATGATATTTAGAACACTCTTCCTGTAATTATGTTTTCCCCGGAG
>JACRUU010000028.1:9680828-9705828 GCA_030449085.1 Kryptopterus vitreolus | reverse complement strand
ATTCATATTTATCTGTACAGCCGTTTAAACAAATGTCTCAAAGCAGCTTTACACAGATAATGGAGTAAATGCTGGCTGGCGTGGAATTGATTGCGCTTTCAGAGTCGCTATATAGTCTCCGACGATAAAGATGCAGCCTCGACAGCCTACTTCTCAAGTGTCGGACGCTTATACGTGTGCGCTGTCAATCGGTGACGGACACAGAGCTCTTTCACTGCGAGCGAGTCCCTGGTCAAAACGAAAGCGGAGATGATCACCCATGATGCTGCGGTGATGATGCTGATGATGATGATGACGAGGAAACAATGTCTGTTGCGTTGATATTACAGGACATGTAAGTTGTGATCATGAAGAAAAATACATTATACATTACAACGCATGACCTCTTGGGATCTCTGTAAACCAGTTGATTTTTCTGGTTCTTTTCATAATTTGCATACAATGAGATGCTGAACCTGAGAGAACTCGGTGGAAATGCAGGAGATGTGACGGCGGTAGTGTTGACCCGGGGACAGCTCCACCTCCTTCTCTCTCTTTTTCTGTTCCGTTCTCAATGAAAATGAAATCGAATTTCCCAAAGGAGGTGTGTGTGTGTGTGTGTGCACATAGGAGTCCATATTCCCCACAGCCTCCACTCAATGAAAGGATGAAATGAGAATATTCCTCTCAGCCCCTGAGCCTTATGGGAGTTGTTGTTTTTCATTTGACACTCTCTGACCTGCAATCTGTATCTCAATATCTGTCCACAACAAGGATACAAGTATATATATATATATATATATATTATAATCTATATCTATATCTATATCTATATATCTATATATATATATATATATATATATATATATATATATATATATATATATATATATATAAAAACACAGGGATTTTCACTCTTGTTTTGTTCACTCACGATTGTTGTGCATCTCAGAGGACTTGCTGTCCGGCAAACATTGGAATAAAAACACACACACACACACACACACACACACACACACACACACACACAATAACAATAGCCGTCCTTCCCCATTACTGACCCTTCATTTTCTTATTCTTGTCCTGTTCGTAGTTTGATGGATGGCTGCTTCTGCATATTTAATCCTGAGTGTGTCGATATCCTTCGTTCTTTCAGTTATACCATGTCATTTATTTCCTTAGTTCTCGCCTTTTTCCCCTCATTTATGCTGTCTTTCCTTCTGACCCTTTTGTACCCAACCCTTATTTAATGTTTTTCTACCTTTCCTTCCTTTCTTCCTTCTATCTTATTGGGCTTTATGTTCCCATTCCTTTCTTCTCATACCCTCTCTTCCTGCTCATCCACTGCTTTGGAATACCTCTTTGTCTCTCTCTCAATCTCCCTGATGTCATTTTTTGGTGCTAAATCAAACATGACTCTGGGAGAGATGACCGTGTCTTTTTTTTAAAACACACACACAACACACACACACACCACACACACACACACACCACACACAGAAATCAATGAGTGTGAAATTGAAACGGAACGGATTCTTATCGACTAAGAGGAAAGATAGAAGGAGAGTGACGAGTGTGGAAGTGTTTCGCTCGGCAGTTACTAACCTGACATGGACAGACTCTCAATAATACGACACGATGATCAATATTTAATGCGCCGCTCCTGAACTCTCTATATATAAAAGGAGTGTTGGAATTAGCTGAGTATGGAGTTTGTGAACAGAGACGCTCTGAAACCAATGTGACTGGAATAAGAAAAGTAAAGACAGAGGTTCTGTTGGTGTAGGGTGCTTTCAATAGGGCACTTTGTAATGTTAAGCTGCAGGGTGTATGGGATAAACTGTAGGATGTAGGGAATATGATGCAGCGTGTAGTGGAGTAGGTTGTTGTGTTAGGGATAGGCTGTATGGGGAAGAGGATAGGCTATAGGACATGCAGTATTAAGGATAAGCTGTAGGGGGAAGGGGATACACTGTAGGGGGAAGGGGATAGCCTGTAGAATATACAGTGCTAGGGATGGGATAGGATAGGATAGGGCATGCAGTGTTATGGATATGCTGTAGAAGTAAGGGGATAGGCTGTAGGGTATACAGTGTAAGGGATATGCTGTAGGGTATACAGTGTTACGGATAGGATGTAGGGGTAAGGGGATAGGCTGTAGGGTATACAGTGTAAAGGATATGCTGTAGAGTATACAGTGTTAGGGATAGGCTGTAGGGAATAAGTGTTGGGGTATAGGCTGTAGGGTATACAGTGTTAGGGATAGGCTGTAGGGAATATAGTGTTGGGGATAGGCTGTAGGGTATACAGTGTTAGGGATAGGCTGTAGGGTATACAGTGTTAGGGATAGGCTGTAGGGTATACAGTGTTAGGCATAGGCTGTAGGGTATACAGTTTTAGGCATAGGCTGTAGGGTATACAGTTTTAGGCATAGGCTGTAGGGTATACAGTGTTAGGGAGAAGATGTAGGGGTAAGGGGATAAGCTGTAGGGTATACAGTTTTAGGCATAGGCTGTAGGGTATACAGTTTTAGGCATAGGCTGTAGGGTATGCAGTGCTAGGGATAGGCTGTAGGGTATACAGTGTAAAGGATATGCTGTAGAGTATACAGTGTTAGGGATAAGATGTGGGGGTAAGGGTATAAGCTGTAGGGTATACAGTTTTAGGCATAGGCTGTAGGGTATACAGTTTTTATGCATAGGCTGTAGGGTATGCAGTGTTAGGGATATGCTGTAGGGTATGCAGTGTTAGGGATAGGCTGTAGGGTATTCAGTGTTAGGGATAGGTTGTAGGGTTTCCAGTGTTATTGATAGGTTGCAGGGTATACAGTGTTAGGGACAGGTTGTAGGGTATACAGTATTAGGGATAGGCTGTAGGGTATACAGTGTTAGGGATCGGCTGTAGGGAAGACAATGTAAGTCTTAGACAGTATGGCATACAAAGCTATAGATAGGATTTAAGGTTTAGGAAACAGGATGCATGTGGGGTGTAAAGAATAGGAAAAAGAGACTACATGGCATGCATGCAATCGATGCTAGAGGATAGGGCAAAGATGATGTGGTGAGGATTGTGGTAGTGGTTGTGGACAGAGTACATGAGGCTGAAACAAAAGGGCAAGAGTTAGTGTGTATGGGATGAGAGAGAGTGGATTTGGATAGAGTTAGAGACAAGAGGATCGTGTTTATGGGCTATGGGACAGAGGTAAAACTAAGGATCTGTGTGTGTGTGTGTGTGTGTGTGTGTGTGTGTGTGTGTGTATTTCTTTGAGTGTGTGTGTTTTTTGGCAGTCAATAATGACATGCTTTTAGATCAGAACAGATGATTTTCACATTTGTTTATACCATATAATGTATGTAATACAGTGGTATGTGGGTGATATATGTGTGTATTCTGTGTGTGTGTGTGTATGTGTATACAGAGGCTAATGATTTTTACTGTTTACTCTGGTCTCTGTTCAGTGATGCACACAGAAGGAAATGGATTCTTACCCCGTCTCAATGATCTTTCATATTAAACAGCTCAGTTTTAGATCTGTGTATGCGCGTGTGTGTGTCTCAAGAGCCTGGGCCTTATCAGCTCATCGCTTTCCCAGAGCGCTCTGGGTAAACAGAGGCCTCACGTGTGTGTATGTGTGTGTGTGAGAGAGTGAGAGACAGCGAGAGAGAGAGAGCGTAACAGAGGAATAGTAGCAGTGAATTAGAGGATTAGACTCTAATCCTGTTACAAACACTAAATCACACTTTGTGACTGTGAACAAAGCATTAGCATTACCTATCCATCCATCTATCTGTCCATCTCATCTTATTTGATCGTTTTCTATTCTACCCTGTCCATATCTATCCACCAACAATTTTCTCTATTTTGGATATTTCTAGTTCCTTTTTATTTCATGCTCATTTTTTCATTGTCCTGATTTTTTCTTCACATTTCTCCCTCAGTTTTAGTTAATCCTTTTATTAATGCCACCTTTTTTTTAACATTTCCTCTTCAGATGTTCTCGCCTCCCTTATTATGTTTCCTCTTTTCTTTTATGCGTCACTGTTCTTCATTTAGTTTTTTTAATTCGAATTGCTCTTTAATTCTGTTTGTCGTGAACGTTTTGGACGTGCGAATGCTGCGCCGCTGCTGTCGCGTGTGACGCAAGGCGACTCGTCTCCAATTTATTACGGATTAACAGATTGACAGTGTTGCTGTCATTTAGCGTTCTCTCTGATGCAAGTCTTTCTCTCACACAATCTGACCTATGAAAGCCATAAATGGGTTTATAAGGTTTCTCAAACACACACACACACACACACACAAACACACACACAGAGTAAAAATGCTTAAAGCATTACAGTATGTCATAACAGAAAGATCAGCCAGCGGCTATTTATGTTAGCTTCATAACGAGCGCCATTAGCCATAAACACTCGAGAGGCATGTACAAACATCCCAGAGAGAGAGAGAGAGAGAGAGAGAGAGAGAGAGAGGAGAGAGAGAGAGGGAGAGGAGGAGAGGAGAGAGAGAGAGAGAGAGAGAGAGAGAGAGTGAGAGAGAGAGCAGCTGTCTTTATGCTAGTCATGTCATTTTTCCTCTTCATCCACCTGGAGACTTGAGAAGTAAACATGGATTAGCGTCCAGACATTAGCTAGCATGCTAACTCCTACTGTGTGCATATGTTTGTGTGTCTGTGGATCATCAAATGGTAGCAAGCAAGTGTGTGTGTGTGTGTGTGTGTGTGTGTGTGGTTAGTATCATCATATAGTTGCATGGTAACACTAATTCTGGGTGTTGATTATCAAACAGTGTGTTAGTTACCACAAATCTCTGCCTTATTGTGTGTGTGTGTGTGTGTGTGTGTTTTGGGGATTTACTGCACGGTAATGAAAACATAGCAGAATGTGTGTGTGATTATATACAATACATTGGCAGGAAACAAAAACAAAGTGTCAAACCACAGCGTATTAACAGCTTCTGAACAGCTGATGATGTCCATATGTTAGTGAGCATGTATTTGCATCGTGCGTGAAAGAGTTGATGCAGGTGATTCAGCTGCCTGGATTGGACTGTGTGAAGGTCAGACTGAATGTTTATCAGTTGTTAATTCGGTGGAGACGTGGTGGGGAAAAGTAATTCACATCAAAGAATTGGATCTCCTCAGTCACAGCGCAGACCTCTACAGTCTTCAGCCAGCCCCTAAAGTTAGCATGCTAGCAGACCCTTAAAGTTCCCTATAGACCTCTTTGATCTTCAGCAGACCCCTAAAGTCTGTAGCAGACCCCTACAGTTATCAGCAGACCCCTACACTCTTCAGCAGAGCCCTAAACTCTTAAAGCAGACCCGTATACACTTCAGCAGACCCTACACAGACCCGGCTACACTTCGGCTACTTACACACTTCGGCAGTACTCTACACACTTCGGCAGTACTCTACACACTTCGGCAGTACTCTACACACTTCGGCAGACCCCTACACACTTCGGCAGACCCCTACACACTTCGGCAGACCCCTACACACTTCGGCAGACCCCTACACACTTCGGCAGACCCCTACACACTTCGGCAGACCCCTACACACTTCGGCAGACCCCTGCATACTTCAGCAGACCCCTTCAGTCTCCAGTTGTCCCCTACAGTCTTCAGTAGACTCCTACACACTTCAGCAGACCCATGAACTTTTCCGCAGACCTCTACACAATTCAGCAGACCTTTACAGTCTTCAGCAGACCCCTGCACACTTCAACAGACCCACGCACACGTCAGTAGACCCATGAACACTTCAGCAGACCCCAACACACTTCGGCAGACCCCAACACACTTCAGCAAAACAATACAGTCTTCAGCAGACCTCTACAAACTTCAGCAGACCCCTACAAACGTCAGCAGACCCCTAGAGTCTCCAGCAGACCAATACAGTCTTCAGCAGACCCCTACAAACTTCAGCAGACCCCTACAAACGTCAGCAGACCCCTAGAGTCTCCAGCAAACCAATACAGTCTTCAGCAGACCCCTACAAACTTCAGCAGACCCCTACAAACTTCAGCAGACCCCTAGAGTCTCCAGCAGACCAATACAGTCTTCAGCAGACCCCTACACCCTTCAGCAGACTCCTACACTCTTCAGCAGACCCCTAGAGTCTCCAGCAAACCAATACAGTCTTCAGCAGACCCCTACAAACTTCAGCAGACCCCTACAAACTTCAGCAGACCCCTACACCCTTCAGCAGACTCCTACACTCTTCAGTAGACCTCTACACTCTTCAGCAGACCCCTACACACTTCAGCAGACCCCTAGAGTCTCCAGCAAACCAATACAGTCTTCAGCAGACCCCTACAAACTTCAGTAGGCCCCTACAAACTTCAGTAGGCCCCTACAAACTTCAACAGACCCGTACACTCTTCAACAGACCCCTACACACTTCAGCAGACCCCTACACACTTCAGCAGACCCCTACACTCTTCAGCAAACCCCTACACTCTTCAGCAGACCCCTACACTCTTCGCAGACCCTAGAGTCTCCGGCCCCTACACTCTTCAGCAAACCCCTACACACTTCAGCAGACCTCTAGTCTCCAGCAGACTAGTTTTCAGCAGACCTCTACACACTTCAAAAGACCCCCACAATCTACAGCAGATCCTAGAGCAGTGTAAGAAAGTCACAAATCTGCGTACATCTGTGATCATTATAGATTCAACACTAACTCCTCTATTCCAGAGTCTTTAATTTTACAAAGATGGAGAAACAGATGATGTACACTATTAATTTTAATCTTGATTCCAATCATATAGATATTTTTCTATAAAATAGACTAAACTTTTAACTGGAACAGATTCTATGGTTTTGGGAATCTTAGCTTCAGGAGATGGAGTGGGATGATATTGAACAATTTAAAATTAAAACAATAAATACGACCAAACCAAGAAGGTTGAAAAAAAAAAAAAAAAAGTCGTTTGGGAGAAGAAACTGCAGCGATTCACTATAAAGTCAGAAACAAATCATTAGCGCGCGTGTGTGTGTGTGTGTGTGTGTGTGTGTGTGTGTTATCTTTTTCTGAGGCTATACAGCTATCTCTGTAATAGGATCCACCAATACAAAGCACCAGTAAACACCATCACTCACTCATGCACACACACACACAGGTCTCATATGCTTCAGTGTTTATGGCTCTGATAATAAGAATCTAATCAATACAATACTGAAACACTCGTTTTTTCCCCCATCTATCTCCTTATTCTGTCGTTTTCTTCTTTTCTCGTTTCGTTTTTTTTGTTTTCTCTCTTTTCCTTTCTCTATCACTTAATGCTTTCCTATAGACCTTCCTTTATTCAAAATTCATATTCTTCACACATTTAACCTTCTATCTTTCTTTCATGCTTTTCATTTTAAAAATTCTTCTCCCAGTAACACCCCCCTCTCCTCGTCTCTTTCTCCCTCTCTCTCTCTAATATTAGGGCTGTATTGATTCCCTCCTTTGGCTTGAACCCCTCAGTGGCGTTCGTTAAAGGCTATGCATGTGTGTGTGTGTGTGTCATGGGTTGGTGGTGTGTGTGTGTGTGTGTGAGAGTCTGGCACGTAGGGTGCGAATGGTAGTTTGAACCTCATGCGTAGGGTGGCAGAGGTAAGGTGTGTATGCGTGGTGTGATGTGTGTGTGTGTGTGTGTGTGTGTGTGTGTGTGTGTGTGTTGTGTGTGGGGTGTGTGTAGTGTGGTGTGTGTGATAGAGTGTGTGCCAGTCGTTTTTCGCTAAATTTCAAGAGCTCAACATTTGGACAAACAGGAACTATTGATATTTCAACAGACACCATTCCCAAAAGATCACTTTATCTTTCCGACACGCGTAGAGAGTGAACAGAGGGAGAGACAGAGAGAGACAGAGAGAGAGAGATGAGACAGAGCCGAGAGAGAGAGAGACAGTCCGAGAGACAGATTTCTGCAGCGACAGCACAATGCTTGTTGCCACAGAGAGACACATAAAACTTATCCCTCCGCTGTATCTCTCCACACTAGTGCCTTTTAATACGTTCCCTTTTCTCCATTTTTCTCCTCCGCAAATCTCCTTTTGTTCTTTTCTACTTCTGCCAGTCTCCTTTAGTCTCTTTTCATACATTCATGCCATGTTTTGCATCCATATAGTTTAATTAATATTCTCTTTACATTAATCTCACTTTCATCATGTGATCTATCTTCCTTTTTTATTTAATTTATTTCTTGAATGATTTTAAGTGTCATCATTGCAGTACAACCTCTCCGATGTAACTCAAGAGGAATCTGACATTCAACATAAATACCAAACACACACACACACACACACACACACACACACTTCTTCAATTAGCACAAAAGACACGTGCATGTGTGTCTATTGTGCGAGACGTGTGTAATCGCTGTTAATTGGAGGGTGTGTGATATCAAAGACATGTTAATTAGGCCTCATTTGCAATTGTTATGGACGCATGACAAAAATCATGTTTCATGATAAATAAAAATAAATAAATATAAACACACGCGCACACATACATATATTTGAAAATAAGGATCAAAAATAATTCGAATAAGGTTTAAATAATTTGAAAAATAATGTAAAAAAAATAATTAATTTTTTTTTTAAAACAAGAAAAGATACCCGTCTCAAAATATTACTTTTTTAAAATATAAACTTTAATCTCAATTTTATGCTAAAAATAATAATTATGTGGCACTAAACTCTGACATTATAGTGGGACACTTAAAAAGTGCAAAATAAATATAAATAAATAAATATTTTAAAGAATAAGAAGAACATAATTTAATAAATGTAAAAAAAAAAAAAGGTATAAAAACTGAATTTGATGTTTTTCATTGTAGCATGTGCCCCCCCCCTTCCCTACAGGAACCTGCATGTAAACTAGATTATTTTACTTTTTTTTCTTTTTTTTTAGTTTTTAATCAGGGCTTTCCTCTCCGGTGACACGCCCCCTGTCCCGGCCCCTTCGTCTGCTCCTGATTAATACACAAAAATTCACATTTAAAAACTATTATGAGGAAGGAACCCGCTAAGCGCCGGCGTGTGCGAGATTGCGAGAATAAAACAGAATCATTTATTGTGTGAGATTCATCATTTGATGCGTGTCGTGACCCCGGAGCCACCTCTCGCCAAGTGTGTCGAGAGCGATCCACGTGCGAGAGCGAATAACAAAAATTAATAAATAAACAAAATGCCCAGCGCTCATTTGATGTGTGACGGATTATTCCACTCATCTATTCAATTTTCCATAAACACACGGTTTATGCAAATCAACGAAAATAATCTGCGCTGATACGGAGCTATCTGTGTCACGCTAATGAGAAAAGGGGTCGCACGAGAGTGTAAGACCAACCGCCGGTCTCGCTCTCGCGTCTCTCGACGACATGCGACAGAGGGAAAAAGTGATGTATGAAAGTCTTGCGCAGGAGAAAAGGTCTTATCATTGGCGTTTAAATAGTAATCTTCAGGCCCAGAAATGAACTCCTGTGGAATATTGGATTGTGTGCGATTAAACACACACACACACACACACACACACACACACACACACACACACACACACGCACTGACGAATGCCCTCGTGCTCCAGACGATAACAGGTTTGAGAGAAAAGCGGTATTATTCATGAGGGTCAGCGTGTTGTGTGTGTAAATGATGCAGCCCCTCTCTCTCCTCTAGGCTCGAGGTGTGTATGTATGCGTGTCCTAATGATGTGTGTGTGTGTGTGTGTGTGTGTGTGTGTGTGTGTGTGTGTGTGTGTGTGTGTGTGTGTGTGACTGACGGATTGAAATCGTTTTGTCCGGGTGACAAAGAGAGCAATCAAACTTCTCACACACACACAAGCACACACACACACGGGAAATGTTACTGTTAGCAAAGGCTTCAGAGATGTATGGGGACATACTTTTTTTTTCCATATATATTATATGTTGTGACTGTATTTTGTATTGTTGTTGTGTCCATACTTTTTTTTTGTATTATTTTTGTGTTCATATTGCGTTTTTGTTGTGCACAAGTTCTGAAATACTGATTCATTTTGTGTATTGTGTTATTTATTTGTGTGCATATGTGTGTGTGTGTGTGTTGTGATTTGTGCTGTATATTGGATGCGCACTTTAATTTTTCTCGTAGTGAAGGCATTTTGTTATGCGTGTGACACGGTGCACTCTGTCATTGTGTTTCATTTTACTCGCTGTGTCAGTGTAATAGTGTTCACAAAATGGGCTGCATGATTTGGGAAAAGTGTATCTTGGGAAAGATAAAGTTTGATTAAATCTTCCACTCCAGGCATAATGCAAAACACAGTTTTAAACATAAGGCTTGCAAGTTTATTTCTTGTAATCTTCTATTTTAACCTTGAAAAATTAACGTTTTGTGCTTATTTTCACAAAAATTTAAACTTTCAAAAAAAAATGTCCCCGCCCCTTCCAATTCTTAATACGCCGTCTTTTTTATTTATTATAGATTGTGACTTATTTATATGGTGTGGGAGTGGTGGGATGGCGGAACCCTTTCATCTCACAACGTATGTGCTAAGCCACACGTGTGCTTATTTATTTAATAAAATCGCATCATTTCGCAGTAACATAATCGCACAGGCTGAAATCATGATTGAGATACGATTTATCATACAGCCGTAGTGCACACTGCAAGTTTCATGCAGTGGGTGTGTGTAGTTTCAGTAGTGTGTGTGTGTATGTTTGTTTGTGTGTAAAATGGTTGAAGGGCACTGTGTGTGTGTGTGTGTGTGTGTGTGTGTGTGTGTGTGTGTGTGTGTGTATGTGTGATATTGAATTGATATGGATATTTTTAAGCTACAGTAGCTTTACCTTTATGAATAATGAGGTGGACTGGATGGTGGTGTGTGTGTGTGTGTGTGTGTGTGTGTGTGTGTGTGTGTGTGTGTGTGTGTGTGTGTGTGTGATGATTATTGTTATATATATATTTTTTTTACTTGTATCAGTGTTCACATGGAATTATAGATTTTGTTGTGTGTGTGTGTGTGTGTGTGTGTGTGTGTGTCTGTGTTGTATTGAATTGCTGATAAACATTTTCAGCAATAGCTGAAACCACTTAATGATGCAGACTCTGGGTGCAGGTGTGTGTGTGTGTGTGTACGTGTGTGTGTGTGAGCAAGCAAATCACAATTTACGATCCACTCAATCTGAAATGTCGGCTTTCTCTTTCACTATACTCGTTTAGCGAGTGTAATGTGATCCTGCACTCCTGTAAGCACTCTCTGAGGAAACCCTCGCAGTCTTTGAACTTTCCCGCCATTTTCTCCTCCTCTCACATCAATCACTAATTAATGTCCATCAGCACACAACGCCTCGGTGTTTACTCTACTCCTATTCCTTTAAGAGGTGCTTGTGTGTGTGTGGGTGTGTGTGTGTGTGTGTGTGTGTGTGTGTGTGTGTGTGTGTGTGTTTAGAAACAGCTGACAGATGACTGTGTGTTTCCTAGTATGTCACAAACAGACAGGTTTGTGTGTGTTTATATCTCAGCAACACCAAGCTGCCACTACTGGGCTCCTGAGCAAGGCCCTTAACCCCATAGTGATTCTACACAATATACAAGAGAGACGTACAGAAGACTTCTTTGAGACAATACCCACAGTGTACAAATATAAATATCTTCACATCTGTACCTAATGAGACTAATCAATATTTAATTTTTTTTTACACACACACACACACACACACACACATATATATGAGGGGAAGTAAAAATGTAAAGGGACATTTGCAATACATTTTATATGCATATAACAATCCCTATACTTTTTGACTTACTTTTTGACCCCTCATATATATATGTGTGTGTGTGTGTGTGTGTGTGTGTGTGTGTGTGTGTGTGTGTGTGTGTGTGTGTGTGTAAGTAAATAAATAAAATCTATATATTTATAAAAAAAAAAAAACCTGCTTTTCACAGAGAACGCAGTAAGAATGGAAATTAACACTTCCATTTTTTAAAGGGTTCTTTGTTTGCAGCATTTTTTCACACCTGCCTAAAACTGCCCCACACACACACACACACACACACACACACACACACATATACACACATATACACACACACATATATACATATATACACACACACACATATATATACACACACACACACACACACATATATATATACACACACACACCTACATACATACATACACACACACATATATGCGTGTGTGTGTGTGTGTGTGTGTGTGTGTGTGTGTGTGTGTGTGTGTGTGTGAGAGAGAGAGAGCGCTTTATCACATATAAATTACAGAACAGTGAAATTCCTTCTTCACATATCTTAGCTTGTTTGGAAGTTGAGGTCAGGGTACAGAACCCCTGGAGAGTTAAGGGCCTTTCTCAAGAACCCTAAAGTGGCAGCTTGACGATACGATACCAGAACTTGAGCCCCCGAACATTCCAATCAGTATCCCATAGCCTTAACCACTGAACTATCCCTGTAATTGTAATATCTGTAATATTATAAAAAACATTTTAAAAAATCTAATGTCATGACAGATTTTCCATGCACTGACCAATCAGCAGCTTCACTTTAACTACACAATAACTACAATTACACATCCCTCATTTCCTTTTATTGACTTGCCCATTTACATTATGTTCCGCAAAATGCTATTTTGAATGTAACAACAATCTCCCGTAGAGTAGTACAATGCCACTGTTTCCTGCATTTCCAGCCAGCTCAGTAACACCAGCGTGGAGTCTAAGCGCGATCGCAACAATGCACCGACAACTAAGGAGATTAAAACGAGTGCAGGCATGAGCGGAAGAAGCAGGCAGAGGAGACGAGGGAAGAGAAGAAAGAGCGCTTGAAAAGGCGCTTATACTGATTTATACGGCCCCAGTGTAGAGGTCTGACTGCACGATAAAACTTCCTCTCACTTCCACTAAGCAGAGTGGACCTAAGGAATTATATTTCACCCAGAACACCTTTAAATCAGTGCACGCACACTTACACACACACCACAACACACACACACACACACACACACACACACACACACACACACACACACACACACACACACACCTCAAACTAAATGAACTCAGACTTCGTGTAACACAGAAAAGCTTTTAAAAATCCATTTCCTCCCCCCAATGGAGCGCATAGGTTCCACATAGTATCATATATACTATATACTATGTTAATTACCATGTAACATATCACATATTACTGTTTACAGACTGATTATACACTGATTAGGTATGAGATTGGAACCTTTTAATGGGGGGGGGTATTATTAGGCTGCATTTGTCCTCAATGCAGTTATGTGTTAGAAGAGCCGAATTGTGATGTCTAGACAACTGGGTCAGAGCATCTCCACATCTGGAGTTCTTGCCGTGGTCCTAATCACGGGGTCAGGGTCATGGGCAGTGATGATCGACTCTAGCTCAACTTGCTGGAGCTGTGGGTCATAGTGTGATCATAATGATATGCCGGGTGGCTGTAGATTTATTAGTAGAAATATTCTATAGAGTAGTAATACGACCGTAATATCAACCGGCTGTTGATTTATTACACATTCATTCGTTATTAATAACTATTACATGACTCGCTCGCTCGGTGCTCAAACACCATTATTAACCACATGTTGACTCAATGCTCTCAATGCTTCTTTGTGCTGAAAATACATTTTGTTCTTCGATAAAATAAATGGCACATCGGAGCGCTCATTTCCCACTGCTCTGGCACGCGCGCGCGCGTGTGTGTGTGTGTGTATGAAGAAAACAGACGAGTGTTGGGATTAAAGCGCATTTTACACACCGAGACTAATGCACTTCATCCTCATGAGACGGAAACAACATTAATATTTCAACAGGATATTTTAATTAAAGTGTGTGTGTGCATGTGTGTGTGTGTGTGTGTGTGTGTGTGTGTGTATATGTTTGTGTTTTAATATGTTGTAATTGCAAGTTTATTAAAACTTTTACAGGCTGTAAAGAGAGACAGAGAGAGAGAGAGCGACAGAGAGAAAGAAAAAGAGAGAGGGAGAGAGAGAGAGAGAAGAAAAACAGAAGAATAATAGAAAAATACTTCCATAGGCTGTAAAGAGAGATGGGGATAAAAGAAAGAAATGGGAATGTGAGAGAGAAGGAGAAAAAAAAAGTACATTTAAATTCAAACACACACGCACACACACACACACACACACATTTATTGTAATATTTATTTAATCAATTTAATCAATAATAAAAAGTATAATGGATTGACTAAATGTATTTTATTTTAATAAAATATTGGTATTTAACTAAGCAGGCAGTTTGAATTAAAATTGTTTTACTAATGTAAACTGTTCAAATATTGATGATTAAAAATGTTAATCATAATAATAAACGAATAATGAAAAATGACAAGCAGTCTTTTGCTTTACATTTCTTCTCCATAACCATACATACTGATTTATGCACCATAACCCACGTACTAGACTCTCAATTTTATAGTACCGTTACACCCCTATATATACATATAATATACTAATATGATATATATATATATATATATATATATATATATATATATATATATATATATACACACGTATATAGTTTCGAATCGCTGGAGTTGGGGGATTTCTGGGTACAAGCTCTACATGTGCTTTGTTATATTTTTACGTCATTGCGCCTCACTTTTTGAGAAAGCTGACTTCAATGATCTTGCTCCTACTGGGAAACTTTGCGATATATTCACCTCACCTGAGCATTTGACGGAAATACCGTATTGAACTCAAGCGAAGAAAACACGCACATTAAAAAAACACAAACGCAAACATCGATATGAACGCAAGAGCTGCACGAAGTCGGGCAAAGAGCCGCATGCAGCCACTCCTGATCTAATGCAAACATCAGCAGATCTATTCTAAAATATAATACTTTCATTAGAAGGCATTTCGCTTTCAATTGTTCCTGAATCACTGCATCTATTGTGTCCGTCTCCATCGTTACTGTGAATTTAGCGTGTTTGATCTCGCACCAATAAATCAATCATTGAAGTGGTTGCCAAGGTACGATTTTACACACACACACAAACACACACACACACACACACACACACACACACATATATATATACACATATACCTCTTGTAATGTTAGGATTTTATATATTAGTGATATAAAAGATGCGATAAATATGTTCACCGAGTCTGAACACACAGCACCGTGCATCCACTCACACTTACTAATTACGTCTAATTACGTCCCCGAATTACGTCTACTAGCTGCGTATTCATAACAGGTATGAACTACTCACTATATTACCGTATGTAACCTAAACGTATCACCAGTTTATGTGGAAAGCAACCAAAACCGGAACATAATTCTGAAAGGCGCCACCTACTAGTTTTAACTATGAAAACAAACAATAACATGAATTGCAGAAATGAATAATAAAAAAATATTTCCAGAGTGAAATAAATATAAAATAATGATGATGATGACAATGATGATTGGTTTAATTATTTTTGGAATTTTTTTGAGTATTAAAAACAAAGAAGTATTAATTGATGGTACAATGAAAATAGAATGTTTGATTAATCATGAGTTAACTCGTATGTGTGTAGCTCTATTTACTTTATATTATAGAGAAAAATAGATAATGTGCGAGATATTTGCTCGTACAACCCTGTTTCAGCCATATGAGCAACACACACACACACACACACACAAACACGTCTGCATCACAACAGTACACAATAGCATCTCTCACACAGTTACTGCAGCCATTTGTAACCTTGTTACAGGTGAATGCACGTGCATGCACACACGCATGCGCGCACGCGCACACACACACACACACACACACACACACACACTCAGCACAAGGTACGCAAAGCCAAGTAAAGATAAAAGACAGGATTAAAGAGAGAAAAATAAACAGAAGTAGAAAGAGAGGCGTGTTACTTGTGGGCGGAGCTTCCCCAGGCTCCATGTTTGTCAGTCAGGATGTTGATGATCTTCTGGATGAGCTGCGTCGAGGTCACGTGATCACGGTATTTCGCGGCTCGTATCAGGTGATCGCACATCTTCTCTTCTTCACGTTTATCTGCAGCGTACTGAGCACACTGGGACTGAACACACAGAAAAATATCACTATTATTATTATAATAGATAGCATCTATTGACCTATCAATATATTTGTCTATGTCTCCATAATCACCTTAGTCTCGCTAGTTTGCTGTCTAGGTTATTTTTTCCAAGATCTTACCAGTGTATGTGTGTGTATATGTGTATGTGTATATGTGTGGGGTATGTGTGTGTGTGTGTGTGTGTGTGTGTGTGTGTGTGTGTGTGTGTGTGCGCAACCCAACACACACAGGAAACAAATGGAACTCTGGGTCATTTCCAAGCTGTTGTCACAGTGATTAATACCACTGGACAGGTATTTGCTAATGCCTTCAGGCTATGCTAAAAAATGTGCAAAATCCCCAGCATGCACCGGGACACATGTTTCTCTGTCGGAATGCGTTATCAGAAAGACTCGGGACTGAGACGAGATGGAATAACAAGAGCGGCTTGGAGTGCAGACGATTAAAACTGTGCAAGTGTGTGCGATCCTTTACAAACGAGACTCGAAAGCAGATAAAAAGAAAAAAAAAGAATGAGAGGAGAAACAACAGAGAAAAATAAGAAGACCTCAGGCCATGCCAAATAATAATAATAATAATATCTTTTTTAATGAATTAAATATCCCTTTCTTTTGTGTTTATTGTAAAATGTAGGTTTATATGTTGTAAAATATAAAATATAATATAAAAGAAATATAGCAT
The DNA here is from genome assembly GCA_030449085.1 of Kryptopterus vitreolus. Taxonomy (NCBI): domain Eukaryota; kingdom Metazoa; phylum Chordata; class Actinopteri; order Siluriformes; family Siluridae; genus Kryptopterus; species Kryptopterus vitreolus. The sequence continues at coordinate 9,689,078 of JACRUU010000028.1, read as the reverse complement.
AAAAGAAAGACAAAAATCGCTTGTATCTGTTGCAAAAAATATGTTAATGGTGGTCCTAGATATGATAAATCAAAAAAGATACATAATACATAAGAGAAATTCACATAATATAAACATACATATGTAGAGTTTTAAAGATGTAATTAATTTATGTAAATTCATAGTAAAACTATAAAATACACCAGCACTGTAAGGATTCCTAGAGTAATTGGATTAGAAACATTCCTAGTGGTAAATTAATGTGCCTTGATGATTCACTTAGACAATGTATCTAAATACAACATACATTATTATACTAAATACATTATTGTGAGTGCTGTGGAGAGCGAGAGGAGGCTACAGAATGAAAAAGTGGATCACTTCAAACGAAAAACAGAAACCACTGTATAGTGCGTTTAATGTTTAGGAAGTAATCCGAAATTAATATATCATATTTTTTGTGATCTGTACGGATCAGAGATTAACCACAGCGCCCTCCATTATTTATATACAGTGCATTCAAAAGTCCCTTCGCAGGGAGGAAAAAAAAAAAAAGACTTTTAAGAGACCAGTCTTATTTTCTCTTATTTAGTATTACTATTTAATAAAGAAAAAGCATCTCTTATGCGATTACTTAGTTAATCGATGGAATAATCGTTAGAATACTCGATTACTAAAATAATCGATTGCAACAGCCCTAAAACACACACATACAAATGAACAGAAATTGATGATAAATGATTAAATACAGAAGCTAGGAAGAAAGAAAGACAAAAGAAAGGGAGGAAATAAAGAAAAGACGAAAGAATGACCCATTGTTTCACAGGTCACCATTACAGCATTTAACATGACTTGATTTTCCTTTCAAATGCATGTCATACAGGAAGAAGGCCATTGAAGAACAGCTATTTTAGACATTTGACCTTGCTGTGACCTTGACCCTGCTCGGAGCTGCTCCGTATAAATTCTACTGACATCAAACATGCAACCACTCGGACTCGGGAGATAAGACACGCAAGATATCGTGAGAATCCCGGATAGACGCAGACGATGCATGACAAGTGAGAGGGAGACGAAATAAAGAAAGATAGAAGGGAAAAAGAAAGAAAGAAATCTGCAGTGTTAAAGATGTGTGTAAATACACTGGAATAGTGTTGCTTACTACAAAGACAAACACACACTATACATTTAATCTATCACACACACACACACACACAAACACAACAAAACATACAATCTTGTGTAAAAAAAAAAGCAATAAGGCTGAAAGGTTAATGTCGTCCTGCGATCTCTTCTAATGCGATTCCCTCAGTGTGTGTAAGACCTCAATTCAATTAGCATTGTGTGTGTGTGTTCTCTGTAAATGGCCCTCCTCTCCAATTTGGCAGTGGACTCGTCACGTATGACAGCAAATCCATGGAGACGAGTGGCGGCCTTTTCCTAACGATCAGTCTGCGTCTCATCCTGCAGCGCTTAACTGGACATTGACCTTACAGCATCTGAGACTGAGAGATCCGAGCGCGGGAAGGAGGATACGAGCGAGGACATGAACGTCACAAGACTTTTATAGGAAACTCTGGTAGAGGAATAGAGGAGCTGTGTCAAAAAAAAATAAACATCACACCAATAATAGATAGATACTACGTCAGCTTTAAAAACGTGCTCAAGTACCTACTCTATGTGTTGCTGCGGAAGGGAACTCACTGATGTATGCTTAGGTGTCCTATCTCTACATGAAAAAACTAGTGAGTGTTTACTGAACATCCCAGTCCATATTTAGTCCTGTTATTAGAACCTCCATGCTTCCAGGAAGATGATTCACTAGATTTTGTTAATATTTGTGCTCAGTCATGTACTTGTTAGCAAAGTAAGCTACTGATTAGTGTTCGAAAAGTCCCTCCGCAGTGGCGTGTAGAGCAGGTACCGGGAGCACTGTTTTAAAACTGGACATAAAGACTTAGTCCGTGGAAAATTTCAAGGAGCTTTTCTGTTGACAGGAATGCCTGACATCATTATACTGTGCAAGATTTAACTAAATAAGTTACGAGTGAGAATAACAATGAGTTGAAGTCATTTCCCATGACTTACAGTGACACTGCGGAGGAGCTTTTCGAACGCGCTGCATTTGTATCTTGATTTCATTTTAGCAATACAATGCAGATTTTTCTAAAAAGAAAAAACAAAAACATCGTTAATTTGAAGAGATCTGCCTTATTTTCTCTCTCTTCGAAAGAAAAGGTATCTGGCCAGGTTAAAATTCCCCTACATGTCACAGCTTCAGCGAAGCCCCTAACCCACAACTGCTCAGTTTTAAATCCACATATGCAGATGCCTAAAATATGGTAATCCGCTGTGGCGACCCCTAACAGGAGCACCCGAAAGAGAAGATAGGAGTAATAGTTTCAATAATAGCACCAATAACAGTAATAATAGTAACAATAGTTAAATTAACAACAATTATACCATGGTGGCTTAGTGGTTAGCACGTTCACCTCACACCACCAGGGCCTGGGTTTGATTCCCGTCTTGGCCATGTTTGTGTGGAGTTTGCATGTTCTCCCCGTGCCTCAGGGGTTTTTTCTCCGGGTTCTCCGGTTTCCTTCCGGTCCAAAAACATGCACGGTAGGTTGATTGGCACCTTGGAAAATTGTCCCTAGTGTATGAATGTGTATGTGAATGTGAGTGTGTGTCCTGTGATGGGTCGGTATTCCATCCAGGGTGTATCCTGCCTTAATGCCCATAGACGCCTGAGATAGGCACAGGCTCCCCGTGACCCGAGGGAAGATCGGCTTTTCGACTGTTGCTTGGCATATGGCCAGTGTTTGTACATTTTCGTTTTCATATTTTTCATCTTTATTTTGTATCGTGAACTGTTGCTGAGGTGCATCCACAGTTTTGTTGTACAATGACAATAAAGTTCTATTCTATTCTATTCAACACGGTCCATGTCACACTGTAGGATCTCAGCAAGTCATAATGTCAGACTGAAACGTCTCGTCTAAAGTTTTACGCCAACCCGTGACATGATCGGACCTACTTCCCCTCGTTAATGTTAAGTGGCAGCGAGTGAAAACAATCTGCAGCGTTAATGACATTCCCCGATAATAATAAACCTCATAGAAACACTCGGTTCCATATACAACTCTCTTCTTGCGTCATCGGGTTCGGAGTAGAGCTGGGCGATTAATCATAATTATCGATTAATTCGATGGTTTATGTCAATGTTGAAAAAAACGTCGAAAACGATTTGATGATTTCACTTCCGGTTGGCACAGCGAGCTTTCGTAGTTCTCCGCGACACATTTTCCCCACTGTATCCAAAATCAAATTTTGTCTTTAAAGAAATAAAAAATAAAAAATTTAAGGTTCAATTATAGTCATATCGCTCAGCTCTAGCTCCTATTGGCTCTTGGTTTGGCAGAAAGCGAAATCTTGCCAGAATGTCTTTGCAGGGAATAGATTTATCTCACACAGCCATGAATCAGTAATAAAGGCTACAGATTTTAGCCTCTGATCCCCTTTTAAAAACCTTGTACAGAATAGCAGTGTGTGCACCTGGCTTAACTCTATAGTGCAAATTGTTCATCAGGCATAAGTGGATAACATCACAGTGCTCGATCTGTCTGACATCATAATGACAAATTCGTTGATTTTTCTTCCCGCCGTCATTTATTAACCCGCTATGAATGATACATCATGAGTTTAAACTCCCGGCTATAAATAGGCTCTTCGTCGGCTCACACTGAAACACTCGTACGCTTTAACAAGCTTCAACGACTTCCAGCTAAACACACACAGCAAGAGCCGATGACATCACACGCCGCCGACTCGCAAGCGGTCGCAAGACAACCTCCCAACAGCTAAACAAACAAGGGCACGTTGTCAGATCGCGCAAGGCATGCACTGTTGCATCTTTAGCGATCAGAACAGACATCTGGCCTGTCCTGACACAGAGCTAACCACGTGAAATGACAAAGTGTGAAGTCCAAAACGAGGGTAATTGCACGAGACAAGGTAATTATCTTCGACTGCTGCCTCTGACAGAATCGCACACAGAAAACCCTCAAAAAGCGCGTAACAAAAACACATAAATTGCGTAGACGTGGTGCGGCTGCGTCGCGGTGGAAAAACTACATCGTAAAAGAATCCTGTATAAATCCTGCAGCATTACAACGTGCTCAAAACAGCAATCAAGCACCACAAAGACAAAAAAGCATCTGAAATAAAAATAAATAAACAAATAAATAAATAAATGAAACAGGAGCAGAAATAGTAGTAAAAACCTACTAGTACAATCCCTCATTATAACTACACAATCATTATAATCCTAATACACACAATATAATTTCACACTCATTACGATCCTAACACAAACTCATTATAACCACACACATTTAAACCTTCATGATAGCTGCACGCTTATAACAAGCCTATCACACTTTATAACTACACACTCATTACAAGCATCACCCACTCATTAAAATAACATACACTCATTATAACATACACTAAAACATTATAACTACATACACACATTATAACTACACATTACAATCCAGTGCTAACATCATAATGACAACTACACACTTAAAATAACACAACTAATTATAACTAAGACACATTATAACTACACTCATTACAGTGCTAACAGTCGTTCATTATAACTACACACTCGTTACAATCCCTAACAAACACTCATGATGCATCACCCACTCATACACAACTACACACATTAAAATATAACTAACACACACTAACACACACTCATTATAACTACACAATCCTAAGACACATTATAACTACACTCATTACAGTTACAATCCCTAACAAACACTCATGACAACTACACACTAACAATCATTCATTATAACTACACACTCATTACAATCCCCAGAATCCCCAACAAACACTCATGACAACTACACACATTACCATCCTAACACACACTCATTATAACTACACAATCCTAAGACACATTATAACTACACTCATTACAGTTCTAAACACAACACTCATAACTACACATACAACCCTAACACACACATAACTACACACATAACACACACTATATAACTACACAATCCTAAGACACATTATAACTACACTCATTACAGTTCTAACAATCATTCATTATAACTACACACTCATTACAATCCCCAACAAACACTCATGACAACTACACACATTAAAATCCTAACTCACATTCACCATAACTACACACTCATTACAGTCCTAAAACACTCATTATAACTACACAATTGCTACCATTCCACCTGGAAGCATGGAGGTTACCACACACATAGATTATAGCTACACACTCATTACATTCCCTAACAAGAACACAATAACCGCACACTCCTAAGAATCCTAACACTCATAATTATAACTACACAATCCTAATAATAATAGTAGTGACCTGAGGATGGATAATAGTCAGAGTAATACTAGTAATGTTAAGGATTTTCCCTCCTCACACCACACAGTGTGCATAATGAAACTAAAAACACAACAAAGGACACCCAGAACTGTTAAACCTCTAGAATCCTGTATCAACAAACATTTTTCTTTCGAAACTTCATACGACAGATGTGAAGGGGGTAAACATGGCCGTGTCCCAACTTTTTGGAGTTGCAGCAATCACATTCAATGTGCCATTATTTGTTCCTCAAAATGGTACAAATTCAAAGTTTAATATTTTTATATCCTATTGTGAATAAAACATCGGTTTATGAGACGTCTGTACGTTAGAAATGATAACGAATTCCGTGGAAGTTAGCGAGGCACCATTTTTGGATGAACAGCAGAATGGAGAATCATAAATGTCTTGAAGTAAATTACAAGGCCTCTGTCTTTTGGGAACTCACACAAAAAAAAAAGAATAGAAGAAAGGAGGTCAAAGAGAGACAAAAGGAGAGAGGAAACAATGTGAGAATGATGGGAGGGGGGAAAAATGATGCCTTAAAAGTACGATAGCGAACAAAAGTCAGAGAACGCCGTTACTTGACAGACGCTTCAATTCTGAAACGATGTTGCTGTCAACCATCAATCGATTTTCCCCCCGTGGACAACAGGAAGACAAGCACTGGATGAACGAGTGCAGGTAGAGAGGGGGAAAGAGAGAGAGAGAGAGTGAGGAAAAGACGGTGAGAGAGATGGAGAGGGTGTTCTGCCCTTGACGGTCACAGTGGCCATCAAGGTTAACGCAGTCGAAACAACTTATCACGAAAACTATTGCTAGTTGTGTCCCTCTTCCCCCACTCCTTTACTGCATCCCTCGTTCATCGTGCTTTCTCTAATGGACTGCTCACAATGCACGCCTGGCAGACTCTTCGTCTTCCACCTCCTCTTCCATCACCGAGACGACGACTTCAAGGTCAAGAGAATCGGGAATTAAACGTGTCCTTTTGGGGAGACAGAGAGACAAATGGAGGAGCGGACGGAGAGAGAAAAATGAGCATGTCGCTGAGAGAGGGAGGGAGGGAGAGAGTGGGGGCGAGGGAGGGAGAGGAAGCGAAAGAGAGAAGCTATATACAAAGAGAAGCATTGTGGAGACTGATAACCAGAAATGATTAGAGCATAAATATTCAATTCAAGATAAAAGTGTGCAAATCTAATGTTTATCTGAAACATTATCTGACACTTTTCTGTTTATTTATTTATTTGTTCGTTCACTTGTTTATTTAGATTTACTTTAGAGTATTTGTTTGGTGTAATATCTGTGATGATCAATAATATACAATCATTCAATAAAAAATTAGTCTTTAGTTATAATGAGTGTGTGTTAGAATTGTAATGAGTGTGTAGCTACAATGAATGAATGTTAGGACTGTAATGAGTGTGTAGTTACAATGAGTGTGTGTTGGGATTATAACAAGTGTGTAGTTACAAAAGGTGTGTTATGATTGGACCACATTGTAGTTACAATAGATGTGTGTTATGATTATATTTGTGTAGTTATAATGCGTCTGTGTTGGTATTATAACAAGTGTGCAGGTACAATCGGTATGTGCTATGACTATAACAAGTGTGTAGTTACAATAGGTGTGTTTTGATTGGAATAAGTGTGTAGTTAAAATAGGTGTGTTATGACTGGAATAAGTGTGTAGGTACGATAGGTGCGTGTTATGATTGTAATTAGCGCATAGTTACAATAAGTGTGATATGATTGTAATAAGTGTGTAGTAACAATAGGTGTGTATTATGATTGTATTAAGTGTGTAGGTACAATAGGTGTGTATTATGATTGTATTAAGTGTGTAGGTACAGTAGGTGTGTATTATGATTGTATTAAGTGTGTAGTTACAGTAGGTGTGTATTATGATTGTATTAAGTGTGTAGTTACAGTAGGTGTGTATTATGATTGTATTAAGTGTGTAGTTACAGTAGGTGTGTATTATGATTGTAATAAGTGTGTAGTTACAATAGGTGTGTATTATGATTGTATTAAGTGTGTAGGTACAAGTAGGTGTGTATTATGATTGTAATAAGTGTGTAGTTACAGTAGGTGTGTATTATGATTGTAATAAGTGTGTAGTTACAATAGGTGTGTATTATGATTGTAATAAGTGTGTAGTTACAGTAGGTGTGTATTATGATTGTATTAAGTGTGTAGTTACAATAGGTGTGTATTATGATTGTAATAAGTGTGTAGTTACAATAGGTGTGTATTATGATTGTAATAAGTGTGTAGTTACAATAGGTGTGTATTATGATTGTAATAAGTGTGTAGTTACAATAGGTGTGTTCTGATTGTAATAAGTATGTAGTTAAATAGCTGTGTGTTACGGTTGTATTAAGTGTGTAGGTACAATAGGTGCGTGTTATGATTGTAATTAGCGCATAGTTACAATAAGTGTGATATGATTGTAATAAGTGTGCAGTAACAATAGGTATGTTATGATTATAATATGTGTGTAGTTACAATAGGCGTGTTATGATTATAATAAGTGTGTAGTTATAATGTGTGTTATGATTATAATAAGTGTGTAGTTATAATGTGTGTTATGATTGTAGTAAGTGTGTAGGTGTGTGTTTTGATTGTAATAAGTGTGTAGGTACAATAGGTGTGTATTATGATTGTGTGGAATGAAGGGACGTTGCTGATTATGATTGTGTGGAATGAAGGGACGTTGCTGATTGGTGAGAATGTTGAATTTTAAACACACATTAGTGAACTGTAGAGAAAACTTGTAATGTGAGAAAATTACAAGTAAACTGTAATTGTACTGTACAGCGGTGAAATAATGAAATACAGTGAAAGAGAAAAGCAGT
>JACRUU010000028.1:9650828-9675828 GCA_030449085.1 Kryptopterus vitreolus | reverse complement strand
CACACACACACTTTTCTTAACCTTTCTGTTCCTAGGCCCAAAATGACCCATTTGCGCAAAAAACAAAATCACTCATCCAGTTGTGTGCTTCCATGGCTGTGTTCCAAATGTCACCTACTCCATGGAATCATACACTACACAGCACACGTTAAAGCAAACGGCTCCTTCTAGATCCCATGCGGTTTACACTATAACGAGTGGAACATTCTAGAACAGACGACGCTTCTATCATGTAGTGGGAAATATGCGTCACCGTCTGCTACATATAAACCCCAGTGTCCACATTCTGCAGTCAGTAAAGCTGCAACGACCAGAAAGATCTAGAACAGCAGAGAGTAGCTTGGTGTAGGGCACGTTATAGAATAACAAGAACATTATAGTAATAATAATAATAATATCTGCTCTTTACAATGCGAGTCGGAACTGTTCTACAATCTTGCAGGTGATGCAGAATGTAGAGTTTTTTATACAACCTAGAACCCCATGGGAACATTCCAGAACAGATCAGATTTCTGGGCACAACAAATAGTCAAACAAGTGTGTTTTAAGAATTAGAATTGTGTTTGGAGTATTTGTTGTACGTATCTGCAGTTTGTCCAGCCACACTCTACACCACATGCTGGTTATCTGTCCTTACTTTACAAATTAGTATTATCTGTCCTCACTTTACATGTTAAATTCAGTATTATCTGTCCTCACTTTACATGTTAAAATCAGTATTATCTGTCCTCACTTTACATGTTAAAATCAGTATCATCTGTCCTCACTTTACATGTTAAAATCAGTATCATCTGTCCTCACTTTACATGTTAAAATCAGTATCATCTGTCCTCACTTTACATGTTAAAATCAGTATCATCTGTCCTCACTTTACAAATCAGTATTATCTCTAATAACTGACACTGGTGTCAAAAGTATTCACATTCATTACTCGGGTAGAAATATAGATACTAGGGTTTAAAAAGACTTCTGTACAAGCTGAAGTATCAACTAAAGCTTTTTACTCAAATAAAAGTGTAAAAGTGCTGATTTCAGGATTAGCTAAACAACTTAAAGTATAAAAGTAAATGTAATGAAAGGGAAAAAACACCATCAAGAACAAATGGCAATCGCCTATTTATTCAAACGTCTCTCTACCGAACTCTCTACTGTAGCTTAATTTGTGGAGGACGAAAAGAAAGCACCAATAGTAATGAGCCAGTAGTGGAGAAATAATCACTTTTAAGAAAGAATCTTTTTTTTTGAGTAATGACTGGTAACACTGGTTATGTCCTTGCTGGAGTGTGACGTGATTTGTGTCGTGTGCAGGTACGAAGGATCGTGTACAAACCAACAGGGTGTCGGAACGGTACAAGTTTACACTTCTCATCCAATCACAAACACATTCACTCTCTCTGGATGCGGCGATTTATCTGGATAGGTTTCTTTTTTGAACGTTGCCAAGCCGGAATGAAAACAACCCGAGATGAAATAGGAGTAACGAGGCTATTTTTAAAATGTAAGGAGTAGAAAGTACAGATAATTGTGTGAAAATTTAAAAGTCGGTTGAAAAATTAATTACTCCAGTAAAGTATAGATGCAGGTGCCTAGATGTAGGTGTATCTAGATGTGTATAGATGCAGGTGCCTCACACCGCCAGGGTCCGGGTTCGATTCCCGTCTCGGCCATGTGTGTTCTCCCCGTGCCTCAGGGGGTTTTTCTCCGGGTTCTCCGGTTTCCTCCCGGTCCAAAAACATGCACGGTAGGTTGATTGGCACCTTGGAAAAATTGTCCATAGTGTATGAATGTGTGTGTGTGAGTATGTATGTGTGTGTGCCCTGTGATGGGTTGGCATTCCATCCAGGGTGTATCCTGCCTTAATGCCCATAGACGCCTGAGATAGGCACAGGCTCCCCGTGACCCGAGAGAAGATCGGATAAAGGGGTAGAAGATGAATGAATGAAAGTATAGATGCCCCAAATTTCTACTTAAGTAAGGTAATGAAGTATTTATACAGCGTTACTTCACACCTCTGATGACTGAGACTAAGTGAATGAGAGAAATTTCTGTTTACTGTGTAAAATGTGTGTGTGTGTGTGTGTGTGTGTTAATAATAAGTATATTGTTTGTAACGTCTGTTGTCTGCCACAGAAAACACCAGTTAATTAAAACCTGGCCAAGAAGGCCGCCTAATGTGAGAAATGGGCGAGTTATACATGTTTATTCATCATTCGCCTTGGATTATGTGGAATATCCACATTTCTCCCTTTATTAATTATAAGCCTGTGCCATATAGCAGGTTTGAGATGATGTAATGGCCAAATAATCAGCACCTTATGACCATTCAGAATCATTAATTAATCTAATTATAACCTTAATCTCACCATTTTAAACATAAAAAAATGAACAGATTTACTTCCCGAAAAAACTGAGGAGCTTTTCCAACGGCCCTGCTTAGAACCACGACTACACCCGAACCATCTGTCTGCATCCAAGTCGTTTATCTTAAACATTACCGCTGTATTGATATCAATCCTAAGAAAATGAACATGGGGTCAAAAACGACGCGATTCACATCTGATCTTTCCTCCTGGAACTCATGCCCTCTGTCTTTTCCTTCTCTTCCCCTTGTCTCTCAGCGAGAGCGGGATAATGTTACCGACCCCTGCGCTGCAAATCGAGCCCCTTGCACGACACCAACATCTGGCTTAGCGCTGCACTGCGCACACCGACGGACGTTCAAAACACGCACATAACGAGCATCTGACAATCGGATATTACAGTCTTCGGTATCCGGTTACAGCATCCTGCTTTCACAACAACGGCTTAAAACATTTGTATAAAAGCGCACAGCGAACGTTATAAATATTTCCCATTTAATTATCAAAGTTTACTTTCCTTACTTTCAACTAGGAGACAGCCTGAGGTTCATTAGCATTTACACTCCTGCGCTAGCCGCTGCCAAAAAGGCATTCGTTAGCATGAATTAGCATCACTGACAGTGATATCACAGGCCTCTCTCGAGGGCGCACCGAGAGATCTAAGAGCCCCGAAACTGATCGTGACTCGTTTCATCCTGGTGAGATTCCGAATAACTCTCAGCGGCGCAGACCTGCACTTCCTCTCCCAGAAAAGAGAAAGGGGGGGGGGGTGTCAAATTTCGTCTCGTCCAAGAGCCTCGCGCTCCAGAACGCTCAAGCTCATAAGTAACGGACGCGCTGACACGACCTCAGAGGTGGCGACCTCGGGGGCATCGCGACCCCAGGGTCACCTTTTCGAAGCTGTTTCAGTGAGGCATCGATTCAATTTCGATCCGAGTGTGGACGAGTGGAGCGCTGTGAGCGAGAACAGAGGCAGATAATGAAAAGGTGTCGAACGGGGGTCCCCCGTCCGGGGGGGGGGGGACGGACGGCAGATAAGAACACAAGGTAATGTCATTAACGATGTGAAGATTTCATTATATTTGTATCTGTCTGGAGCGATAGGGACAATGTTGGACTTCTAATTCCTGCTCTGTCAGTAGGAATATATTTAACCTCGTTTTGTATTTATATCTGTCAGGACGTAATCGGACAAATATTTCAGCAGAACATTTACAAAACGTTCGACAGTTCATTCATTAATTCATCTTCTAGCGCTTTATCCGATCTTCCCTCGGGTCACGGCGAGTCTGTGCCTATCTCAGGCGTCTATGGGCATTAAGGCAGGATACACCCTGGATGGAATGCCAACCCATCGCAGGGCACACACACACACACACATTCACACACACATTCACACACTAGGGACAATTTTCCAAGGTGCCAATCAACCTACCGTGCATGTTTTTGGACCCGGGGGAGGAAACCGGAGAACCCGGAGAAAAACCCCCTGAGGCACGGGGAGAACATGCAAACTCCACACACACATGGCCGAGACGGGAATTGAACCCTGGAGGACCCTGGCAGTGTGAGGCGAACGTGCTAACCACTAAGCCACCATAGTGCCCCCAGTTAGAAATTATAAACACAAAACACAAGCATTTATATAAAATAAATGGAGATTAGAAAGCAGGAGGATGAAATGCTGACTAATCGGTTGAATATTTAATGCTCGTATTAAAAAGATAGGTAAATTGTAAATTCATTACTTGAATAGTTACCGTACCTGTTCGTACCTGTTACCGTACCTGTTCGAATGGTATGGCTAAAACATGATCGGTCCTCGCATCACATCGCATTATAACATGGCCTGTGTGCTCACTTTCCAAGGTAGGATCATTTTACATTCATTCTCCACGTTAAAATCAGTTACCAAGGCAGGATTAGAGGTTTAGGCAACGTGAGGACTGATCCGGACAAAAGTATTAATACGATTCCACACTGAAAACACTCGCGTCCCTGTAGGCATTAGCTTCATTTCTGCACACCCTTCCATCAATAGCCGTCCATCCCTCGTCTTTTACTGCCACTTTTTCATTTTTTCATTTTCCAAACTCCGTTAAATCCTTCCATCCATTTGTCTCTCCATTCCCCTTACCATTTCTCTCGTTGCTCCACGTGATTATCTACAACGTCTCTCAATTACATTCCTCCATCTATTCATTTCTCCGCCTCTCTCTGTTAAAATCTTAGATTTTTTTCATATATTTCCTTTGACTCCTTTCTTTCTTTTGAACTTTTTAAGCTTTCCTTTGTTTATTCACCATCATCACAGGAAGGATTAAAAGATACCAAAGATACAATATTTTCAAGTGAGGTTTTCAAAAAGCTCCATTCACAACGACCGAAAGCACCGAGCTCTGTATAGAAGCTATATAAAGCCAGAACCCGAATCAAAATGAATCAGTGTGGCCTCGACAGTTTTCTGCGCACACTCCACACAGGATTAGATGATCACCTCTGCTCCCGCTATACAGTTTCTTGCACTGGCTTTAAAGGTTCATCAAATGAAAATAGATGAAGATTAGACCTGCCTCCTGTAACGCTTACAGACTCAGGCATTTAGTTTACCTTCCTTCGTTGACGAGCTCGATGAAAGCTAAACCTGCGTTCTTCTGGATGGAGTTCTGCCATTCCTGTAAAACACAAACGGAACGCTACGATTACACACAGGTGGACGAACACTCGCACAAACACACACTGTCTGTACATGTTAGCTAATGCTGAAAGGCGAAGAACTACTTTCTACTTACAAATATTATATTTACATAATAATTGGATGACTAACAATGTAACCGACTTTACAATGTAGAATCAGGGACTAGGTGATGTGTAGACTATAGAAAGGGATGGGTAAATAAACGAAGGCTTTTAATAGAGAAAAAGAAACAGATGGAGTGATGTTAATTGAGGAATAGAGAGATAGATGTTATTAGACAGCGAGGTTTTAATAGAGAAAGACTCTATTGGAGAAACAGGTACAGTAAAAACGAATGGAGGGATGAGGGAAATGGATGAATAAAAATTACATTGCATTAAAAAAAAGAGAGAGAGAATCGAGTGCTTTTTTTAATGTACGTAAAACATTCAGTGTTCCTGATGAGAAGCAAGGATTAAATAGCAACTTGTACGAAAAATGGAAATATCCGACAAATATCTGTCCTCACTTTAAAAATAAACACACATTTACAGATTCACTATGCGTTTGAATGTGATTTGCACAACACTTTTAACAATGGCATGTCACAAAACAGCTTAATAGAGGAAAAACAGTTCGGGAATATACATATTTTAAATTCATAAATTAGTCACCATCATTTTATTCCTAAGGTGAAAATGGTGATGGAAAAATAACTTGAATGCAAAACTGTAAATATTGATTTTAGATTCATATTCATTTATTTCACAGACGTCTTTCTCCATGCAAACACACACAGTAAGCTTCTGAAGCACACAGCTGTACACTGACTCACACTGACTCACACTGACTCACACTTCTAGTCAATGTTCTTTAATTACACAAACACACACACACATCCTCATCCTGATCCTGATCAAAGCGCTTTTAATGATCTCTAGACTCGTCACCGGATCGTGGACATTTGCTCTGGAGGAGCGCGATACGGGTTTTATAGCACCGTGACCCGATGAGGCGATAACGCGCTGCCATTTATGACCTATGAACTCTGACCGCGACCTTTCAACCCAGGACATTACACCAGAAGAAGGGAAAGGAAATCACGATCGATTTTTAAAGTATGAAATATTTTCCCGTTTTTATCTCTTACAGCTACAGACAGACGGAGCAAACAATGAACAACCCCGGAATAGTCGTCTAGAATATATGAGCATTTAAAGTGAGAGAGAAAGGAAACAAACGAACAAAGGAAAGATTCAAAAGTAAATAAGTTCAAAAGAAAGAAAGGAGTCAGAGGGGGACTTTAGAGAGGGATGAGTAAATAGGGTAAATGGGCTTTTAACAGACAAAGGAAGAAACAAATGGATGGTGTGGTATAAATAGAAGAAATGCCTGATTGAGAGATTTTAACAGAGAGAGGCGGAGAAATGGAATAGATGGAGGAATGTAATTGTAGATAATCACGTGGAGCAACGCGAGAAATGGAGGAAAGGATGAGAGAGGGATGGAGAGAAACATGGATGGAAGGATGTTAATCTGGGATGAAAAATCTAAAATATTGAAAAAGTGATAGTAATGATAGACGAGGGATGGACGGCTATTGATGGAAGGATGAAGGGTGGTTTTAAGAAGAAAATAAAGGGATGTAAAGAGAGAGATAAACAGATAAAGGGGTGTTAACACAGGAAGGGATGGGGTAAATGTATTGAGAGATGCCAAGAGTGAGATGGAAGGATAAATGGATGAAGGGATGTTGACATAGGTTGGGAGAGATCTTTTTCTACTTTCGCCTGCTCTTGTTGAGGGTCACCACAGCGGATCATCCGTCTCCACACCACCCTGTCCTCTACATCTGTCCTCTCAACCCCCAACCACCGGCCTCAACCTCCATTCAACCCCAACAACCGGCATGTCTTCCTTCACCACATCCATAAACCTCCTCCCTTGGCCTTCCTCTTTTCCTCCTGCCTGGTACCTCCACCCTTAGCATTCTTCTCTCTATGTCCCTCGTCTCCAAAACACCCCACATGTCCCGCTAATAAACTCATTTCTAATCCTGTCCATCCTCGTCACTCAACATCCTCAAATCCTCCACCTCCACCTCCTGTCTTTTAGACAACGCCACTGTCTATAAACCGTACATCACAGGTCTCACCCCAGTCCTATAAACTTTCCCTTTCTCTCTCACAGATACTCTTCTATCACAAATCACTCCTGCTACTCTTCTCCACTCACTCCACCCTGCCTGCACTCTCTTCTTCACTTCATCACACTCTCCATTACTTTGCACTGTTGACCCCAGGTACTTAAACTCCTCCACCTTCCCCACCTCTTCTCCCTGCAACATCACTATGTCTTATTCCTACTGACTTTCATTCCCCTTCTCTCCAGCACGTACCTCCACCTCTCTTCTCAACCTTCTCCCTACTCTCACCACGAATCACAATATCATCCGCAAACACCATCGTCCATGGAGTTCCCTGTCTGACCTCATCCGTCAACCTGTATATCCCCACTGCAAACAGGAAAGGGTTCAGAACCCATCCTTGATGCAATCCCACCTCGAACCAGTCTGTCCTTGAGCCAGACATGCCCTGCACCACCCTCACATACTTCGCCTGCTACACCTGACTTCCTCATTCAATGCCACAACTCTTCTCTTGGAATCTACGCTTGGATATGTAGATCCACAAACACACAATGCGACTCCTTCTGACCTTCTCTATACTTCTACGTCAATATCCTCAAAGCAAATATTGAATCCGTGGTCACCGATCAGAACTCTCCTTCACCATTGTTCACGCATCCTCTCACCTTCCACAATCTAGTTATAAACTCCACTGCCATCTCTCCTAAACATCACCACACTTCTACTGGAATATCATCTGATCCAGCAGACTCTCCACTCTTCATCCTCTTAATTCATCCTCTTAACAGGGAGGTTGTAGCCCAGTGGTTAAGGTGTTGGACTCTGGACCAGATCATGAGTTCAAACCCCACCACCACCACCAAGCTGCCACTAGTGGGCCCTTGAGCAAGGCCCTTAACCCTCACTTGCTCAGTTGTAAGTCGCTCTGGATAAGGGCGTCTGCCAAATGCCGTAAATGTAATAGCTGCTCTCACTTCCTCCTTACTAATCCTATCCACTTCTTGCATCACCACCTCCACCCACATCATCCACCCTTCTCTCTCTCTCTCTCTCAATCATCACCTGCTCAAAATACTCCCTCCACCTTCTCCACACACTCTCCTCACTAATCAACACATTTCCGTCTGCATCTTTTATTGCTCTAACTTGCAGATCGCTCCCGCTGCTCGGCCATTGCACAAGTCAGGGCAATCAGTGTCTGTTCCACGCTCTGATAAACGGTGTGGGTTTGTGTTAGGAGCGTATGCGGATCCCAGGGATGCAGAGGAAAATGGATGAAGGGATGTTAATAAAGGGATGAAGAGAGACATTTATGTAGGGATGCTAAGAGAGATCGACGGGGGGGGATAAATGGATTAAGATTGTCAATAGAGGGATTGAGAGAAGTAGATGGAGGAATGATATAGAGAGACAAATACATGGAGAGATTAATAGAGGGATGGAAAGAAGTAAATTGGCGTATTGTTTAAGGTGCTAAAAGGTTTCAAATTATGGTCTTTCTCTCTCTCTCTCTATATATATATATATATATATGTATCTGTTTTTCCCCAGTTAGAACTCAGGCATGCTGGGAAAAAAAACAGATACGTGAAGTTCACATAGTGCCCAGTGTTTTTGCACGCTGGCTACAAGAGCAGTGGATCTTGGAGCTTTGAAAGAAAGAAAGGAAAGAGAGAATAACTATGCATATAGTCTCTCAGTGTGCTAGCTGACTGGAGAGATGCGATAAAGTCCATTATGGCAGATAAAATGTACCAAAAAGAAGTAAGTAAATAAACAAACATCTGTATAAAATATAAAGAAGAAAGGAGAGTAATAAATAAGTAGCAAACTCCGCTCCCGGTCCTTTTAACAGGCAAGTCAGTAAAAGTGCAGTCACGCTGAGGGGCCCTTAACTCACTCGGCACCCTGCGGAGTGAGCTATGTGAGGACAGGGGGCTCTTCGCGTCCACACAGGAAGTGCACTAAAATTTTAACACACTCTCCCGAGGACCCTATGGAGAAGAGCGCTGCAGAACAACGCGACTCACACAGGATCTCTCGGACGTGTGCAGGACGAGTTTTATAAAGAAAACATAAGCGCCGGTACAGAAAGCAAACCGGCGCTGAGGTCCCTGAGAGGAGCGTGGAGCACGGCACCGGGGTTAATGCGTTCAGTTCCAATTGTGTATCGTCGTTATGCAAACTGCATATCAAAAGAAAAGTCTTATACATCCTCATAGATCATCAGGCTAAGTCTTTACTCCAGCCGATATCCAATAACAAAGAGTGGAATCCTGTTGGGCAATCTACGCCTCTTCTTGGCGCCCATTTAAGGAATGTAAAATAAATGACAGCCCATCCGTTACCCCCATGAGCTGCCGATGCTAGACCTGCCGCAACCTGAAACCATAAAACAGCCTATTTAAAATGTTGGCTATGTACTAGAAAATAAAATAAATAATAGTGTAAACAACAGTAAAATGTTTTACTTTTCACTTTTTCTTTTTTACGGCGGCCTCCGTAAAAAATGTAAAGGCATATTATACAATATTTCATGACTAGCACTTAATGGTATTTAAGCCACACATACATGACAGAGCTCGAAACACTGAGCTGTCAATCATTCCACCTCCACTGGCATTAAAGAGATAAAAACGCTCTGGCATTATTATTATTTATTTGTTTTTGCATTCGGATGTCAAAACACAAACACAACGAAAAATGTTTAACTGGGTTTAACAAAAATATCTGGTGATAATTGACTCCTGAAACCTATTGCTTGAGTTTCATCTAATGTAATTTCATGTAATTCAGAACTATGAATATAAATGATACATTTCTCTCTCTCTCTCTCTCTCTCCATTAAGTGCTAGTCATTAAGTGCTAGTCTCTCTCTCTATATATATATATATAAATATATATATATAAATAAATGAAACATACATTACAGTAAGTTTTAAAAT
Organism: Kryptopterus vitreolus; assembly: GCA_030449085.1. Lineage (NCBI taxonomy): Eukaryota > Metazoa > Chordata > Actinopteri > Siluriformes > Siluridae > Kryptopterus > Kryptopterus vitreolus. The sequence goes on along the minus strand of JACRUU010000028.1, from coordinate 9,665,697 downwards.
ATTAATGCATGTACATTTAGAATTGAAGTAGCATCTGACTCATGACGGAGATAACTGCATCATAACTTCAAGATATTTGTAAGTCTAGACATGGACTGGCCTACCCAGGAGTCTTAAATAATGTTGAAATAATGATGAATAATTAACCATGTGATTGTGATATAAAGTATTCATAATAATTTGACAAATTGCACTGCATAATTTAGCAATACAGGCATTTAGAGTACTCCACTATATAAACGGAGATCCGGAACTATACAGTAAATATGTACGGGGCAGCGAGCGCAGGGCAGAGTCATCGAAAGAAAGTTCTTCTACTTCTGTATATATTAAACCGGGACAGAACCAAGAGAAAAAACACACACACACACACACACACACACACACATTCTTCTTTGCACACACACACACACACGTAATTTCATATCTAATTATATATTATATATTATATATATATATTACTATATATTTATATTATAATATATATAGCCGCTATAAAGGGAGTTCAAAAACTATGTAACCTGTACAGCCGGCTTAACCTGTATATACTGTACATGTGTATATATATAACGGGGGACATATATCAGGAGACATGTATACATATATATATATATATATATATATATATATATATATATATATGTCTTATATATATATATATATTTCTCCTGATCACCTTAACTATCCTTCTATGCTTCTACACACTTATATCTAAAGAGGAATATATATAGATTCTATTCCTTGTAAAGATAGAGTGTTAGTATATCGGGAAAAAATATAGCCGCACCTTATATATACCTATATCTTGATAGCCGCATGTGTGTTCAAAACCAAGTTATATATATATATTATATCCACACCCACATTATATGTGTGTAATATATATATATATATATATATATATATATATATATATATATATATATATATATATACACACACACACACATCAAGTTAATGTAATTAAATAGAATATTTGCAAATATATTGGATTCAAATGTAATTATTATTGCTTATTAATAATAGTAGCAGGAGTAGTATTACAAAAACACTAAACACCATGACTACACAAGATAAAATAATGTAAAAAAATATCTAACATTTCAAAATGAAATAGAACACTTTCTTACAATGTTAGCTGAAATGAGAGGTAGGTCTGCTTAAATGTACAAAACGACCAATGTGAAAATCCAACACACGACGAGTCGGATATTTGCGACGTATCGTGTTGCCCGTAACATATAATGCACATACAGCTCTACACCGAGATGCCACATTTCCCTTTCAAGCTTTGTAATGTTTATTTTCTCTACGCTGTCTGTTTCTCTTTCCTTCAATTTTCACTCTCTCTCACTCTCTATCTCTCCCGCTCTCCCTCGCACTATGATCAAAGCTGAACGGTAGTTCCATCTGCTTTATAAATCACTCTTATTTCCTCCTCTTCATCAGGATCATTTCGGGTTTTGGTCCCCTCCTTGGCCCAAAACAAATAAACAGGGTTGATGATGACTGATAGCTCGTTACCTCGCCGCTGACGTGTTTATTTTTGATCCAGATTAGCCGAACGTCGCGGCAGGTTCTGCAGCGTGTCAGAGGCGGTTTTAGCTTTGGCGTAATTACGCGTCGCTCTATCAGCGCTAATTAACGAGGAGGTGCTGTAATCACCACACCAAAGACCGAAGACGGAGTGGGACAGGAAGTAGGGAGCACTTATTATAATCACACCATCACTCTTACACACATATTCACACTCGAGAGTCATTCGAGTGCTCTTTAAGCTGCGTACTGATCTGGAACTGGCTACAATGAAAATAGTTTACGTGGAAAAGAAGAGGAAGATGTGTTGGGAGCGAAATAGCGAGCCTAGAAGGTGTAGCTGTTAGGATATTTATATGGTAATAAGTTCAACAATGAGGGAGATACAGTGAATGGACATTTGGGGTCACTTAAATGAGGATTACCTCCCTATACCATAATAGGCAGGGTATACCGTCTTAGCTGTGGTATCTTGCCACTATCACCACTGCTTTGCTCATAAGAGAAAAACCTATAGGCACTCATTTATAAGACTCACATTCCATCCAGATTGTTGCTATGGGACAATGTCCACAGGTAAAAGCTCTATACAAATGAAACAGAATTACATTGAATACATTTTAATAAAGAAATCCAAATAATATATGTATATAATTCGATTAGCCGGCAGTAAATGAATCAGTAAATCTGGGCTTACGGTTATTAAAAGCTGCACTGAAATCTATTTTATTAAACATAATTAAAAATATGTGCACATCATCTTAAAAAATTTACCTGAGCAAAGGACACTAGGATTATTAGTTCTATATAATTAGATTATATTATTATATATATATATATATATATATAGTATATATAATAGATATATATATATATATATATATATAGAGATATATATATATATTATATATATATATATATATATATAGATATATATATATATATATATATATATATATATATATATATATATATTAATGGTTTAAAAAAAAAAAAAAAGGCAATGAATGAATTAGAAACTCTCGACTTGACTGAGACCTTCTGATGCTCCCCCCCCCCCCCTCCTCATTTTCACTCTTAAGTATTGATCCCTCGTTCCAGGGACTCGGTGAAGGGGGTTAAACTCTCTTGCTTTCTCTTTCCAGGGTCAGAGGTTGAATGTTAAAGGTTAAGGAATGGCAAGCTCTGAGAAGCAGAGTCCCTTCTATTTAACAGGTTAATCTCCATCTCTATCTCTCAAATGCATTTCAGCTAAAATATAACGCTATAAATATCACTATGGCAACCATAGCAACCATTATTCTGCAAATATGCAAATGAATATCTGGATCAAACTTGCTACTTACACTCATTTGCATATTTTGCAGAATAATGGTTGCTATAGTGATTTTATATTCATATATCATTATAATATATATATATATATATATTTATTAAATCTTAAAATGTTGATTTGTTTGTCTAAGCATCTGTGACTAGTAGCACTAAGAAATGGCTCCATCACTCCACTCCAGTCGCTGAGAGTAATATAAAGTGTCTTACTCATCACAAACAATTTTTGACAATTATTTTGTGTACATACAATTATTTATTATATTATAATATTATATTCTAATTATAATATAATATTATAATATTTATTATTCTAGGTTACACTAACATAGTACTATCCTACTACTTTGCATTTTACTTTTAAAACATTACACTTAAATTACAAACACATTCTGTCCTTGAGAGGTTTTTCTGCCCCCATTCCCTCCTCCTCTCCTGATGTTTAGAAGATGAGAGAGGAGATGAATGGAGTAAAGACGAGATGAGCTGACACAGCATTGGATAATAACAGTGATATACACACACACACACACACACACACACACACACACACACACACACACACACACACACACACACACTGCACTGATCCTGCTTTTATCTGATACACACAGAGTCAATGATTACTCCATAACTCCAGCCAATAGCCACAGCTGTACACACACACACACACACACACACACACACAATCTGTAAGAAACAAACAAAAAAAAACCCAAGTGGAAAACTTCATCCCGAAATCATTGATAGAAAAAATGTAAACATGCAAAAATCCCTAAAACACCCTCATTACAATCCATACACACTCATTACAATCCTAACACACCCTCATTATAACTACACACTCATTACAATCCTAACACACACTCATTATAACTACACACATTCATAACACACACTATAACTACACACTCATTACAATCCTAACACACACTCATTATAACTACACACTCATTACAATCCTAACACACACTCATTATAACTACACACTCATTACAATCCTAACACACACTCATTATAACTACACACTCATTACAATCCTAACACACACTCATTATAACTACACACTCATTACAATCCTAACACACACATTATAACTACGCAACACACACTCATTACAATCCACCACACACACTCATTAAAACTACACACTCATAGACTAACACACACTCATATCCAATCCTAACACACACTCATTATAACTACACACTCATTACAATCCTAACACACACACTCATTATAACTACACACTCATTACAATCACCTAACACACACTCATTATAACTACACACTCATTACAATCCTAACACACACTCATTATAACTACACACTCATTACAATCCTAACACACACTCATTATAACTACACACTCATTACAATCCTAACACACACTCATTATAACTACACACTCATTACAATCCTAACACACACTCATTATAACTACACACTCATTACAATCCTAACACACACTCACACTAACACACACACATTATAACTACACACTCATTACAATCCTAACACACACTCATTATAACTACACACTCATTACAATCCTAACACACACTCATTATAACTACACACTCATTACAATCCACCACACACACTCATTATAACTACACACTCATTACAATAACTACACACTCATTACAATCCTAACACACACTCATTATAACTAACACACTCATTACAATCCTAACACACACTCATTATAACTACACACTCATTACAATCCACCACACACACTCATTAAAACTACACACTCATAACTACACACTCATTACAATCCTAACACACACTCATTATAACTACACACTCATTACAATCCTAACACACACTCATTATAACTACACACTCATTACAATCCTAACACACACTCATTATAACTACACACTCATTACAATCCTAACACACACTCATTATAACTACACACTCATTACAATCCTAACACACTCATTATAACTACACACTCATTACAATCCTAACACACACTCATTATAACTACACACTCATTACAATCCTAACACACACTCATTATAACTACACACTCATTACAATCCTAACACACACTCATTATAACTACACACTCATTACAATCCTAACACACACTCATTATAACTACACACTCATTACAATCCTAACACACACTCATTATAAACTACACACTCATTACAATCCTAACACACACTCATTATAACTACACACTCATTACAATCCTAACACACACTCATTATAACTACACACTCATTACAATCCACCACACACACTCATTATAACTACACACTCATTACCATCCTAACACACATCATTATACACCTACACACACTCATTATAACTACACACTCATTACAATCCTAACACACACTCATTAACTACACACTCAGGGGACTCTGATACACACTCACATCACTACACAACTACAATCCTAACACACACTCATTATAACTACACACTCATTACAATCCTAACACACACTCATTATAACTACACACAGGACCTGTTATAATCCTAACACACACTCATTATAACTACACACTCATACACAACTCATTACACACATACACACCACACACACACTCACTACACACTCATAACTACACACTCATTATAACTACACACTCGTTACAATTATAACTACACACTCATTATAACTACACATCATTACAGATAACTACACACTCATTATAACTACACACTCATTACAATCCACCACACACACTCATTATAACTACACACTCATTACAATCCTAACACACACTCATTATAACTACACACTCATTACAATCCTAACACACACTCATTATAACTACACACTCATTACAATCCTAACACACACTCATTATAACTACACACTCATTACAATCCTAACACACACTCATTATAACTACACACTCATTACAATCCTAACACACACATTATAACTACACACTCATTACAATCCACCACACACACTCATTTATAACTACACACTCATTACAATCCTAACACACACATTATAACTACACACTCATTACAATCCTAACACACACTCATCATATAACTACACACTCATTACAATCCTAACACACACTCATTATAACTACACACTCATTACAATCCTAACACACACTCATATAATCCTAACAACACACACTCATGGAACTACACACTGTTATAATCCTAACACACACTCATTATAACTACACACTCATTACAATCCTAACACACACTCATTATAACTACACACTCATTACAATCCTAACACACACACATATAATAGCACTCATTACAATACACACACACTCATTATAACTACACACTCATTACAATCCTAACACACACTCATTATAACTACACACTCATTACAATCCACCACACACACTCATTATAACTACACACTCTTATAACTACACACTCATTACAATACTAACCACACACTCATTATAATTATAACTACACACTCATAACTACACACTCATTACAATACTACCACACACTCATTACACACAACTACACACTCATTTAACTACACACTCATTACAATCCTACAACACACACTCATTATAACTACACACTCATTACAATCCTACCACACACACTCATTATAACTACACACTCATATAACTACACACTCAATAGACACGCACCACCTAACACACTCATTATAGACTACACACTCATAACTACAAACACTCATTACAGTTCTAACACGTTCATTATAACTACACACTCATTACAATCCACCGCACACACTCATTATAACTATACACTCATTATAACTACACACTCATTACAATCCTAACACACACTCATTATAACTACACACTCATTACAATCGACCTAACACACACTCATTATAACTATAACTACACACTCATTACAATCCATTATTAACACACACTCATTACAATCCTAACACACTCATTATAACTACACACTCATTACAATCCTAACACACTCATTATAACTACACACTCATTACAATCCACCAACACACACTCATTATAACTACACACTCATTACAATCCACCGACACACACTCATTATAACTATACACTCATTATAACTACACACTCATTACAACCCTAACACACTACACTCATTATAACTACACACCTCATTATAATCCTAACACACACTCATTATAACTACACACTCATTACAATCCTAACACACACTCAAATTATAAAAAAAAACTACACACTCATTACAATCCTAACACACACTCATTATAACTATACACTCATTATAACTACACACTCATTACAATCCTAACATAAACCAGGACACACACTCATTATAACTACACACTCATTACAATCCTAACACACACTCATTATAACTACACACTCATTACAATCCTACCGCACACACTCATTATAACTATACACTCATTATAACTACACACTCATTACAAGCCTAACACACACTCATTATAACTACACACTCATTACAATCCTAACACACACATCATTATAACTACACACTCATTACACTCCACACACACTCATTATAATACACACTCATTACTAACACACACTCATTATAACTACACACTCATTACAATCCTAACACACACTCATATAACTACACACTATACAATCCTAACACACACACACTCATAATACAACACATCACATTATAACTACACACTCATTAATCCTACACACTCAATAACTACACACTATACACTACACACACATTATAACTACACATTACAATCCTAACACACACACTCATACACACTATAACTCCGAACACACACTCATACACATAACCTAACACACACTCATTACAATCCACCACACACTCTTTTAACTACACTCATTACGAATCCGAACACACACACATTATAACTACACACTCATTACAATCCACCACACACACTCATTATAACTATACACTCATAACTACACACTCATTACAATCCTAACACACACTCATTATAACTACACACTCATTACAATCCATAACACACACTCATTATAACTACACACTCATTACAATCCTAACACACACTCATTATAACTACACACTCATTACAATCCTAACACACACTCATTATAACTACACACTCATTACAATCCTAACACACACTCATTATAACTACACACTCATTACAATCCTAACACACTCATTATGACTACACACTCATTACAATCATTATAACTAACACACACTAACACACACATTATAACTACACACTCATTACAATCCTAACACACACTCATTCATAACTACACACTCATAACACACACTCATAACTCACAAGTCATTACTAACACACACTCATTATAACTACACACTCATTACAATCCACCACACACACTCATTTATAACTACACACTTCATTACAATCCTAACACACACTCATTATAACTACACACATTACCATCCTCTGTATTCTTTATTTTGATGACATATTATTCCTTTTATCTATATTTAGTTTCTCTTTCTTTTGCTCATAATCTCTTTCAATTGATTCTCTGATTTATATCCCTTTTATCCTGTTATCTATAATCCTTTATTTATGTTTTTCAATCCACCTTTCTTGAATGAATTCTTTGTCTGACTCCCCCCCCAATGCCCCGTCCCGTTTCCCTGTCTGTGGACACCTGACTATAGGATTATTATGTTTTTTTTTTTTAAACATCTCATTGCACATTTATTGACCACTTGCTGTTATAACTCCCTCCATTCTCCTTGAAAGATTAGATTTTGGGGTTTGATCGTGTATATTTTGTGTGTATTTAGCCATAAGGGAATTAGTAGTTAGTAATTAGTTGTCCGGTACTGATGTAAATGAGGTGAGGAGGCCTGGGATGCAGTCAGGGTTCACATTCATCTCAAAAGCTGTTCAATAGGGCTGAGGTCGGATCTCTATAGCAGGCCACTCAATGTGTTACACTCCATCCCATGTAAAGTATATTATCACATAACTAGATTGTTAATGAACACAGGAATTGTCATGCAAAAGGTTTGAGCTTTCTATTTCAAGTGGAGAGAACATTGTCATGCTACTGTATCTAAAAAAAAACAAACATCTTAAACAAATGATAGTTTCAGGAAGAAACGCATGTGTGGGAAAAATACGGTGTCAATATTTTCCACCCAAAAAGTGTGCATTAAAATACCAAAAAAAAAAAAAAATAAATGTAATCATGTATACAACCCTCAGGATTGGTGGGATAGACAGTATTGTAGCCCTACTGTTGTGATTTCAACAGGACATGATCGAAGAACCACACTATTTATTTTTGATGTTTCATTTTTCCCCCCCCCCTGTGGAGATGGCAGACGTGATACCATCGGTGAAAATTTCTAATTAATTTCCTCTCAACATGACGGAGTAGGTTTGGGGTCAGAGGGTGAGGGGTCATGGTCGCTCGGGGCTTTTTAATCACGGCGGGTTGGACAGATGAATGTATAGTTTCAGAGTGGCTTTGAGGACTTGGTGTTTAACGGCGCTTTAATAGCACCTGGATTTACGCGATTGCTTTATTTACAATGGAAGATCGACTCGGATTAATTTTTTTGGTTTATGGCTTTAAAATGATCTGCACAAGAGATTGACTAAGTGATTGACTAAGAGATTTACTCTCTGAACTCCTGTGTGTGTGTGTGTGTGTGTGTGTGTGTGTGTGTGTGTGTGTGTGTGTGTGTGTGTATTACCTTATCAATTCACCTATCTATTAACATTTAACATCTAAATTCACAGTGTTGTATGTAACACTTTGAATGTGGTCTAACACACTGTAATGTATATAACACACTGTAATGTATAAAACACACTGCAATGTATGTAACACATTGTAAGGTATGTAACACACTATAATGTATGTAACACACTGTAATGTATATAACACACTGTAATGTACAGTATCTCACATAAGTGAGTACACCCCTCACATTTTTGTAAATATTTTATTATATCTTTTTATGTGACAACACTGAAGAAATGACACTACACTACAATGTAAAGTATGAGTGTACAGTTTGTATAACAGTAAACATTCGCTGTGTCCTCAAAATAACTCGACACACAGCCGCTGGCCACAAAAGTGAATACACATAAATTGGGCCAATGTCTCTCCCCAGTGTCATGTGACTCTTTAGTGTTACAAGGTCTCCAGTATGAATGGGGAGCAGGTGTGTTATATTTGGTGTTATCTCTCAACATGGCAAAGAACTGAGGACCTGAAAACAAGGATTGTTGCTCTACACAAAGATGGCGCAGGCGATAGGACGATTGCCAAGACCCTGAAACACAGGATTCCTTCGCCTACATGCCTACAAGCATGGTGGTTGGGAGTGTCATGGTTTGGGGATGCATGAGTGCTGCTGGCACTGGGGAGATACAGTACATTGAAGGAACCATGAATGCCACCATGTACTGTGACATACTGAAGCAGAGCACGATCCCCTACCTTTGTCGACTGGGCCGCAGCACAGTATTTCAACATGAAAACGACCCCAAACACACATGCAAGACCACCACTGCCTTGTAAAGATGATGGACTGGCAAAGCATGTCCCCATACCTAAACCCTATTCAGCGTCTGTGTGTCATCTTCAAACGGAAGGTGGAGGAGCACAAGATCTCTAACATCTACCAGCTCTGTGATGCTGTCATGAAGGAGTGGAAGAGAACTTGTGTGGCAACCTGTGAAGCTCTGGTGAACTCCATGCCCAAGGGGGTACTCACCTTTGTCTTATTCAGAAGCAGAGCTCTGTACACTCACTACTTTACATAGCAGAGTGGAATTTCTTCAGTGTTATCACATGAAAAGATATAATAAAATATTTACGAAAAATGCGGGGGTGTACTCACGTCTGTATAACTCATAGTAATGTATGTAACACACTGTCATGTGATCTAAAACACTACCGTATGAAACACATTGTAATGTATCTAACACATCACAACGTGGTCTTACACACTGCAATGTATATGACACTTATGTGGTCTAATAAATGTATGTAACACACTGTAATGTATGCAACATGATGCATGTTATACATTACAATACATGTAACACACTGTAATGTACTTAGCACACTAATGTATGTAACATACTAAAATGTGGTCTAACACACTGTAATGCTATAATATGGTCTAATACACTGCAATGTATGCAACACACTATAGTGTGGTCTAAACACTGTAATGGAGACTAACACAACATAATGTATGTAATGTATGTAATGGTAACACTGGCTTGTAACATACTGGCTTGTATGTAATGTTAACACACTAATGTATGTAATATGTGGATGTATGTACACACATGGTAACACACTGGCTTGTATGCAACACTCTGTAATGTGGTCTAACACACTGGCTTGTATGTAACACACTGTAATGTGGTCTAACACACTGGCTTGTATGTAACACACTCTAATGTGGTCTAACACAGTGGATTGTATGTAACACACTATAATGTGGTCTAACACACTGGCTTGTATGTAACACACTGTAATGTGGTCTAACACACTGGCTTGTATGTAACACACTATAATGTGGTCTAACACACTGGCTTGTATGTACACACAATAATGTGGTCTAACACACTGGCTTGTATGTAACACACTGTAATGTGGACTAACACACTGGATTGTATGTAACACACTGTAATGTGGACTAACATACAGGATTGTATTCAACACACTGTAATGTGGTCTAACACACTGGCTTGTATGTAACACACTGTAATGTGGTCCAACACACTGGCTTGTATGTAACACACTGTAATGTGGTCTAACACAGTGGATTGTATGTAACACACTATAATGTGGTCTAACACACTGGTATGTATGTAACACACAATAATGTGGTCTAACACACTGGCTTGTATGTAACACACTGTAATGTGGTCTAACACAGTGGATTGTATGTAACACACCATAATGTGGTCTAACACACTGGCTTGTATGTAACACACAATAATGTGGTCTAACACACTGGCTTGTATGTAACACACTGTAATGTGGTCTAACAGTGGATTGTATGTAACACACCATAATGTGGTCTAACACACTGGCTGTATGTCACACAATGTGTAACACAGTGGGTTGTATGTAACACACTGTAATGTGGTCTAACACAGTGGATTGTATGTAACACACTATAATGTGGTCTAACACATTGGCTTGTATGTAATACACTATAATTTGGAATAACACAGTGGATTGTATGTAACACACTGTAACATGGTCTAACACACTGGCTTGTATATAACACACTCTAATGTGGTCTAACACAGTGGATTGTATGTAACACACTATAATGTGTAACACACTGGCTTGTATGCAACACACAATAATGTGGTCTAACACACTGGCTTGTATGTAACACACTGTAATGTGGTCTAACACACTGGATTGTATGTAACACACTATAATGTGGTCTAACACACTGGCTTGTATGTAACACAATAATGTGGTCTAACACACTGGCTTGTATGTAATACACTATAATTTGGAATAACACAGTGGATTGTATGTAACACACTGTAACATGGTCTAACACACTGGCTTGTATGTAACACACTGTAATGTGGTCTAACACACTAACATAACACAGTGGATTGTATGTAACACACTGTAATGTGGTCTAACACACTGGCTTGTATGTAACACACTATAATGTGGTCTAATGTGGTATGTCTAACACACAGTGGACACACTTGTATGTAACACACTATAATGTGGTCTAACACACTGGCTTGTACGTAACACACTGTAATGTGGTCTAACACACTGGATTGTATTCAACACACTGATTGTATGTAACACACTTAATGTGGTCTAACACACTGGATTGTATGTAACACACTGTAATGTGGTCTAACACACTGGATTGTATGTAACACACTTGTATGTAACACACTCTAATGTGGTCTAACACAGTGGATTGTATGTAACACACTATAATGTGGTCTAACACACTGGCTTGTATGTAACACACAATAATGTGGTCTAACACACTGGCTTGTATGTAACACACTGTAATGTGGTCTAACACACTGGATTGTATGTAACACACTATAATGTGGTCTAACACAGTGGATTGTATGTAACACACTGTAATGTGGTCTAACACACTGGCTTGTATGTAACACACTGTAATGTGGTCTAACACACTGGCTTGTATGTAACACACTGTAATGTGGTCTAACAGATTAACACACTGGATTGTATGTAACACACTATAATGTGGTCTAACACACTGGCTTGTATGTAACACACTGTAATGTGGTCTAACACACTGGCTTGTATGTAACACACTATAATGTGGTCTAACACACTGGCTTGTATGTAACACACAGTGGATTGTATGTAATGTGGTCTAACACACTGGCTTGTATGTAATACAATATAATTTGGACTAACACAGTGGATTGTATGTAACACACTGTAATGTGGTCTAACACACTGGCTTGTATGTAACACACTGTAATGTAGACTAACACAGTGGATTGTATTCAACACACTTTAATGTGGTCTAACACACTGGTTTGAATGTAACACACTAATGTGGTCTAACACACTGGATTGTATTCAACACACTTTAATGTGGTCTAACACACTGGATTGTATGTAACACACTGTAATGTGGTCTAACACACTGGATTGTATGTAACACACTGTAATGTGGACTAACACACTGGATTGTATGTGACACACTGTAATGTGGACTAACACACTGGATTGTATGTAACACACTAATGTGGACTAACACACTGGCTTGTATGTGACACACTGTAATGTGGATTAACACACTGGATTGTATGTGACACACTGTAATGTGGACTAACACACTGGATTGTATGTGACACACTGTAATGTGGATTAACACACTGGATTGTATGTGACACACTGTAATGTGGATTAACACACTGGATTGTATGTGACACACTGTAATGTGGACTAACACACTGGATTGTATGTGACACACTGTAATGTGGATTAACACACTGGACTGTATGTGACACACTGTAATGTGGATTAACACACTGGACTGTATGTGACACACTGTAATGTGGATTAACACACTGGATTGTATGTGACACACTGTAATGTGGATTAACACACTGGATTGTATGTGACACACTGTAATGTGGATTAACACACTGGATTGTATGTGACACACTGTAATGTGGATTAACACACTGGATTGTATGTGACACACTGTAATGTGGACTAACACACTGGATTGTATGTGACACACTAATGTGGACTAACACACTGGCTTGTATGTAACACAATAATGTGGTCTAACACATTGGCTTGGTAATACACTTGTAACACTGGATTGTATGTAACACACTGTAATGTGGTCTAACACACTGACACACTGTAATGTGATTAACACACTGGATTGTATGTGACACACTGTAATGTGGACTAACACACTGGATTGTATGTGACACACTAATGTGGATTAACACACTGGCTTGTATGTAACACACTAATGTAGTCTAACACACTGTAATGACGTATTGCAATGTACTGTAACACACTCTAATATGGTATAATACTCTATATTAATGCACTGTAATGTGTTCCATCACACTGACATGGAGCCATTCCCATTTACTACATATGAATATACATATAGTGCTTGATATTTAACAACCAGACATATTGTTTTGGGGCTTTAGTGGGAACCATGACAATATGTGGCTATATATTATATTTTACAGAACACTACTAAATGTATATCATGTATGTAATCGATGTAGATGCTACAATATTTAGTATATAATTTATTACGTATGTAATGAATAAAGTGGGTCTAATAACACAGCAGAGAAGGGCTGCTGTGCACATTGATCCACACACACACACCTGCTATCAACCTTTCATTTATATTCATTGATCTGCGAGCCGAAACCTAAATAAACTTGGCAACACATGAACACAAAGAGGTGATCGATCGCAAAGCGACATTAATTCTGCATTATCCACCTCCAATACACCTCACACACCCTTACGCCCAGTCTCCAGGGTGCATGACCTCTGAC
>JACRUU010000028.1:9625828-9645828 GCA_030449085.1 Kryptopterus vitreolus | reverse complement strand
AGCTCATTCGTGATGGTGTGAAACGTTCCGGAGTGATATGACGATACGATATTGATATTGTGAATCGTGCCACAGAACTACTCTTATAACCAACACAAACAAAATCTGTCTTTTGGACGTTCCATGTAACTAAGTCTAACTTTTCCAAGACATTCATTTCTAGTGCATACAAAGACATTATGTACAATTGTTTATCCAAAAACAATTGTTTAGCCCCTGACAATGTTCGGGAGCTCAGACACACTCAAGTGTAGGTTCAAGTGCAGATTAAAGACGCATCTTTTTAGCAGGACCTGCACAGAACACACAACATAACCTTGTACTCCACTATATGAGACCTTGGTAATATGATGAACAATTCCTCCCCACTGTTCTCATCCCGAGGTTTGCTGAGGTTTCGCCGGCTCCACTTGTGCCCCACACTCATCCCGAGGCTTCCTCCTGAGACCCTGCAAACATCCCGAACCGTCTAGAGAAGTTCCAGTGCCCTTTAGATCCCAATACATGCGGCGTTTTGACACGGACTAATCTGACTTACAATCGCACACACCAATTGTCATGGCCGTTTTCACGCCCTGGTATTTTGTGTTATTATTTACACACTTGATATCACCCATATGAGGATGAGTTCCTCTCAAGGTTTCCATGCCACAGTCCAACACCAAGCTCACACATCAGGGATAGATACACACAAACAACAGTACATATGAATATAGATGATAATTCTTACATTGTTCATTGTGAAGAGCGCTATAAAAATAAATACACTTGAAATTTTTTTTTTTTTATTTTTTTTTTTAGAAGAGTATTCAGCGTAAAAAAACATTAATATGCAGATCACCCTCTGTGGAGACCCATAACGGGAGCAGTCGAAAAAGATGGTGATTCATTTGATGTACAGGTTTGCGTAAACACACATAAATAAATAGATATTCAGGCTAATCAGTGTGCAAAAATTGCCTTTTTTTCCTTTTTCTTTTTTTTTTTTCACAAAAATGTACAAAGTATAACATTTAGAAGGCAGCAGTAAAGAACAAAAGGTAAAAAAAAGAAGCATTAAAATAATAAATATTAGATTAATAAGTAATTCGAGGCAGCTGTGATTTGTGGGTGGAGGTGAAGAGCATCCATCTGCTGGCGGTGTTAAATTATTCAGCGCACCATTAGCTACACTTAGCCTCCACTCCATACTCGGCTGTCGATTAATCACAGCAGCCTGCTGAATTATTCAGAGGCTTTAAACAACACCAACACACAACACATACCCTGTACAACATACTTCCTGTAACCTCGGTCTGAGATCAAGGGGAAGTGTAAGTGTGTGTGTGTGTGTGTGTGTGTGTGCGAGCGAACAGATCACATTTAATGCATTATTCCATATGTCGACAGATTGTGTGGTGTAAACACAATACCCACCTGCTCACGCGAGGAGGAATGGATCTACAGCGGTATTTTACTCTCATGCCCCGCCCACATCCCATTCGACCTTATTATTATTATTACATTTACCGCGTCCAGAGTGATAGTTAAGGGGGGGGGGCACCTTGGTAGGGCTCTGATCTACAGCTCTGAAGATTGGAGGGAATTATAAGAGGGAAAAAATGTATATTTAAAATTTCAAATGTATTGAATTTAAAATGTAAAACTAACATTAAAAGAATTGAAAGGCTTACAGGATCATTAAAAAAAATAATAATAAATTTAGTTTTATAAATCAGGTCCTTTTTATTTTTTGATCTGACATGAATAAATGCTTGCTCGAAGGACGTGAATTTTCTTAAATCGGTATTAATGGACACACAAACACACTTATATCAGTGCACTGTTTAGCCGATCCTGTCACTATGACCTCATCGCCTCTCGTGAATCCCTATAAAACTATAAACCCCATCCCTCTCTCTCTCTCTCTCTCTCTCTCTCTCTCTCTCTCTCTCTCTCTCTCTCGCCTGTTGTATTTTCGAAACCGTTCCTTTCCCGTCATATATTTCATCCCGACAGTAAATTACTTTTTTTTTTTTTCTGCCTGTGTTACAGTGACATTGTTTACTGGCTCTGGTTCCCATCAGCAAATATTTGCAGACACTGCGTCAAAACAGGAGTGGGAGGTCACACACTCATATATACACACACACCACACACACACACACACACACACACACACACACACACACAAAAACACAGACAGACAAGCGTACATACGTGCGCGGCCGCGCACACACACACACACACACTGAGAAATCAGTGGAGGAAAATAGCAAATAAATCTCATGTCTACTTCACCTCTGACCTCAGGAGTGGATTATCGGAGAGATCCTGCTTTTTCCAGACACAGAGCTCGTAAATCCCACTACAAGCCCACTACCATTCCCACACACACACACACACACACACACACACACACACACACACACACACACACACACACACACAGAATGCACCTTCACATCCACTGACAGCAAGGAACAAACATTTTGTTTACGCTGATCGTTTAACCAACTATATAAAATAACTAACAATTGGATCCCAACGAGACATTAAGATCTCCTAGGTCACTTATTCCCTTGTTCCTAGCCTCCTTGGTACTTGTCTTGCTTGCTTGGTTTCACTGCCACTAAAATTAATTTCCACATTCTTCACCCTGATTTCAAGCCCCCTTGCCCTAGATTCTACTAGATCCTTCGAGCGATTCTTCTAGATACACTACTCGCTGTCCTCGATCTACTAGTGTTCCCTAGAAACAGTTCCCTACTATCAGTCCTTAATATGTACCTAACCATATTTACAAGTTCCCTGGACAGTTTTGATTTGAGACACAGCGTTCAATGAAGGTGGATCGGATTTCGGGCTGTGAGCGTATATTCTCCAGCAACTCGGCCTTCAGGAGCCACAATAATCCACAAACAGATACGGAGCAGCTTCTGACAGAGCATTCCACAGATAACACACACACACACACACACACACAAACACACATACACATTCCATCATTCCTCACCAAGAGTGTGTTATGAGGTTTGTGTCGATATTACATTTTTACACCGTAACCATCAGCTCACATCGAATCTCCTTTTACAATACGATCACAAATACATCTGTCCAAAATAAGGACACTTTTATGAGACAGATGTTTTCATGTTGCCTTGAGAATGATACAGACTCATGAGAAATGTTCCTCAAGTAGGTCACCTCCTGCCAAATGGAACACTGACAGGATTATTAAGTGTCCATGATGACAATATTGTGTGCGCTGAATATCGAGATATATCATAAAAAACGATTAAAGCAATGGTGTCCTGTAACCAAGGCAACCCCCCCCCACACACACACACACACACACAAATACACGATATCTGTATCTATCTCTTCTTTTCAGGTCTAATCCCTGCCTTCTTCTGTCTGTCTGACACATGCAGAGACAATGCTGCAAATGCAAACCAGACACACACAACACACACACACACACACAAACACACACACCTTGAACCAGACAGCCCACCATAGACCATGTGTGTGTGCCTGTGTGAATGCTACCTGTGCTCAAATTTAAACAGACATACATGTATCAGGAGTACAGACAGTCATGCAGTAAAGGGGAGAGAGAGAGTGTGTGTGTGTGTGTGCGTGCGTGTCTCATATACCAACAGTCAAATCAGTCCAAAGTATTCAAAAAGACTCTACACCACTACACACTCCACAAAAGTGGATTTTAGTTCTTTGTGCTAAAAAGTTCAAACGTTCTGTAAAAAAACTAATAAATAAAAAGGTAATAAAAATGGAAATCCTACAAAAAAGATACGACAAAGATCATGTTAAGGTAATGCGAATAAATTGTAAAGATAATGTAAAGATACTGTAACACTAATGTAAAGACTCTGTAAAGATGATGTAACTGTAATGTAAAAGTGCTGTAAAGAAACTGCAAAGATACTGTAACACTAATGTAAAGACTCTGTAAAGATGATGTAACGGTAATGTAAAAGTGCTGTAAAGAAACTGTAAAGATAATGTAAAGATACCACAACGGTAATGTAAAGATAAAGGCAATGTACATAAACTGTTAAGATAATATAAAGGTAATTTAACAGTAATGTAAAGAAATTGTAAAGATAATGTAAAGATAGTGTACCAGGAATATTATAGGATCTGTAAAGATAATGTAAAAATACTGTACATTTTTTTTTTTTTTTACAAATTTTACAGATTATATAAAGGTAATCTAAGCATAATTTAAAGGTAAAGATTGTCATGGTAAAGATGCAAAGAAAATACAAATATATTGGAATGTTAAGATAAATGTAATATGTTTTGTTTGGCATTTTTCTAACTCAAATTGAAAGACTGTTGTTATGATACGTGTGCATCTTGTTAACAAGCTCAGCTTTTGCTTTATGGTGTAACTGTACCTGCTCATATAAAGGGTTCATGACCTGCTCACTATTTATATTTGCATTATTGATATATATATATATATATATATATATATATATATATATATATATATATATATATATATAAATATATATATACACACATATTTGCGGGTACAAAGCTGTTGGCTACTGACCTGTCGAATGAGCTAAACTGAGAGTGAAGTTCTGGCTTCCCCAAAAACGCTGGTGGTAAGAGGCTTGCATCCACGATGACATCATCTGCAGGGGCGGAGCTTACCAGGCTTCGCAAAATGTCCTTCACCTTCACGCTCTTTCCCTTTTTATCCTTTTCTGAGTCTTCGTGACCTTTGACCTCTGACGACAGGGTGGAGAGGGCCTCAGAGATGGCGTCCGGAGCCGGGCGGGATTCGGCACTGCTTGGAGAACTAGGCGAGCGCTCATTAGTCGGTGCAGAGTCACAGCGGTGGAGCGAGGGGAAATTTTCCTGGGCGGAACCGACTCTCTCTACACACACACACACACACACACACACACACACACACACACACACACATGCAAAAGTGTTAATTTTTTATTATGAATAAAAAAATAATACTGTGTGTATGTGTGTTGCACATTACCTGTGCTCCGAGCAGGGTGTGTGTCATTGTGCGGCTCCAGAATGTCTCGGTATTTGGACACCATGAGAACAGAGATGAAGTAAACAACAGCCAGAGCCAAAAACTGAGCCTGCTTACTGTCCTCCTAGATGCACTCACACACACACACACACACACACACACACACACACACACACAATGCAGTGTATTTCAGTATCTCAGTATTTTTGTACCATTAATGGAATAAAAATAGTGGTTCTTACTTCTCTTCAGAATCTGATTGGACCGACTTGGGATCTGATTACAGATATATTTTGAGTTTGAATTAAGGGTTAAAGGGCCTTGCTCAAGGACCCAAGGGAAGCAGCTTGGTTGTACTGCGGCTCAAACCTCCAATCAGCTACACCCCTCCTCATAAAGTTGATGTATATCCAAAGACTAAGTCCTGTCCAGACTAGTGTTGCATGAGATACCGGTACTAGTACGGTATCGTGATACTCTGCTTTTAAAAGCAATACGATTATTCAGTTTATGAGTAGTGGTACTAAAAATATGACCGCTGGATTTGTTTTTTGTTTTGGTTCCTCTAGTATGACTTATGATGATAAAAACTGTGGCGTGAAACTTTGCAAATTACAATAAACCTTTTCTGCTGATATTTATTTATTTATTTTAGTGTAGTTTAAGGCAGCAAAAATCGGGTGTTTATTAATACATAATAAGTTTCCATTATTCAAATTCTGTTATTCCGATCTGGTATTGGTATCATGATATTTAATCTAGGGGTCATATCGAAGTCAAGATTTTCCAAAGACAAATATCCAAAGACAAAAAGCATACACAGACTTATAAATATCCGGAAATTAATTCAATACCGAGATAGAAATTCATATCCAGAGACAAATTCACATCCGGAGAGTGATGCGTAACCAGAGATTAATTCATTCGCAGAAATTTATTCACAACCCGAGAATAATTCATATCCATACACTAAATCCTTTTCAAAAAGACAAATCCTAAGACAGTTATTCCTATCCATAGACAGAGGTGTCAAGTAATCATGTACCTTATTTAAGTAGAAATTTTGGGTATCTACACTTTACTGGAGTAATTATTTTACAGCCGACTTTTCACTTCTACTCCTTAAATTAACACACAATTATCTGTACTTTATTCTCCTTACATTCACTCCTATTTCATTTCAGCTCGTTTTCATTCTGGCTTGTGATTGGATGAGATATAAACATATACCGTTCCGACACCCTGTTGGTTTGTACGTGATCCTTCGCACCTGCACACGCCACAAATCACATCACACTCCAGCAAGGACATAACCAGTGTTACTCAAAAAAAAGATTACTTATTTCTTCTCTACTGGATCATTTATCAAACAGCTGATTTCTCTTCATCCTCCGCAAATGAAGCTACAGTAGGGAGTCCGCTAGAGAGACGTTTGAAAGCTAAGCTTTTGTCCTTAATGGCTTTTTTTCTTACATTACTTTTATACTTTAAGCCATTTTGGAATCAGTACTTTTACACTTTTACTTCAGGAAAAAGCTTCAGCAGTCAACTTCTACAGAAGTCTTTTAAAACCCTGGTATCTGAGTAATGAATATCAATACATTTTAAACTAGCATCCATAGAATATTTCACTTAAAAGAACTAATTCATACCTAGAGACTAAATTATAAACAAAGACTAAACATACGGAGTGTAAAAATCAAATCCCCAACAACAATTTGCAAATCTGCCTCAGGTGACTATAAAAATGATTAAATTAGATTTGAATTATTTAACTTCGATTGTGGAAACTGATTTGCCTCTCATGCGAAATGCTATTAATGTTTAAAAAAAAAAACAACTTGGAAAAAAAGTGAAAACAAGTCAAAATTGTTGCTTTTTTTCAGAAATATTCAGTGGTTTCCAAGCTGACCCCTAATAAAGATTGAACCAATGAAACTGTGTTTCAACATTGCTCTTTTTGAAAGAAAAAGTCACAATGTACTTCATCTGACAAAAGAATTGAAAGTGATAAACTTCAAAACTCATTCAAAATGATGGTACCCCTAACTTATATTTTGTTACCCCAACTTATGCAATCAAACGCTTCCTGTAACATGAGACATCTGCACCTCTCAGCAGTATTTTGGCCCACTCCTCATGACACTGCTCCAGTTGTGTCCGGTTTGAAGGGTGCCTTTTCCAGACTGCATGTTTCAGCTCCTTCCAAAGATGCTCATTAGGAGGAGGTCAGGGCTCATAGACGGCTACTTTAGAATAGTCCAATTTTTTCCTTTTAGCCATTCTTGGGTGTTTTTAGCTTTGTGTTTTGGTCAGGGAGACCCATGACCTGGACTGAAAGCTTTCTCTCTAGTACATTTTTCTCTAGAATTCCTTGAGATTTCATTGTACCCTGCACAGATTCAAGACACCCTGTGCCAGACGCAGCAAAGCAGCCCCAGAACATAACAGAGCCTCCTCCATGTTTCACAGTAGGGACATTGTTCTTTTCTTGATATGCTTCATTTTTTTCGTCTGTGAACATACAGCTGATGTGCCTTGGCAAAAACTTCGATTTTTGTCTCATCTGTCCACAGGACATTCTCCCAGAAGCTTTGTGGCTTGTCAACATGTAGTTTGGCATATTCCAGTCTTGCTTTTTTTATGATTCGTTTTCAACAATGGTGTCCTCCTTGGTCGTCTCCCATGTAGTCCACTTTGCTCAAACAACGACGGATGGTGCGATCTGACACTGATGTTCCTTGAGCATGAAGTTCACCTTGAATCTCTTTAGAAGTCTTTCTAGGCTCTTTTGTTACCATTCGGATTATCCGTCTCTTAGATTTGTCATCAATTTTCCTCCTGCGGCCACGTCCAGGGAGGTTGGCTACAGTCCCATGGATCTTAAACTTCTGAATAATATGTGCAACTGTACTCACAGGAACATCTAGTTGCTTGGAGATGGTCTTATAGCCTTTACCTTTAACATGCTTGTCTTTAATTTCTTTCTGATCTCTTGAGCTCTTTCCTTTGCTTCCTCGAGTGTGGTACACACCATATCACCAAACACAGGATTACCTGGAGCCATATATAGGCCCAATGGCTGATTACAAGGTTGTAGACAACCTGTGATGCTAATTTGTGGACACACCTTCAATTAACATGTCCCTTGGACACACCTTATTTAACTGTGTCCCTTTGGTCACATTTTTTTTAGGGGTAACCATTTTTTGTCCATTGCTGTTTCATGAGTTTATTTTTTTACATAATTCTGTTGAAGCATGGAAAAACAATGTCTGACTTTCATTGGTTAACATTTATAGAATTTTTATTTATTATTACTTTTGTCAGATTAAAGTTATTTCTGTGACCATTGTGACTTTTTCTTTCATTGACCAAAGGGTACCAACATTTTGTCCATTTTGTCCACGTCTGTATATGTGATAAATAGATTATTATTATTATATTATTATTATTATGTCTTCACATACACATACACTATTACCAATGTGAATTGGATTCTAAAATTGATTCACATTCTGGACACAGTCCACCTCTAAGTCTGAATCACATGAAACAGATTCTAAAATAGAGAAAAAGATATTTTAAAATGTTGATTTAAATTATTGACTGAGGGAAACATTGTATACAATGATTGCATGTTGATTCGTAAACTATTAATCTGATTCTGAACCTGATTTGTAATTAGGAAGTCTATTTATTAAGGTCAGATGACTGAGATTCAAGTCTGATTCAACTGGAATTAATGAAAGTGGAATTTTACAATGTCTCTGAACACGATGGCACGAAGACGGTTGATGTCCATGTCCTGCAGCAGACGCTCCATGTCTCGGATTGGAGACATCCCGCCCGTTAGCATGTCAACAGGACTCTGCATTGCACGAGCATACACAAACACACACACACACACACACACACACACACACACACACACACAGTTATGGGCAAATGCTGACCAAAGGGCTTAAATAACAAACATAAAGCAGTCACAGAGATTGCTTTGTCTTGTCCATACATTAAGTTGAGTGGCGTTTGTGAATAAGTGTCTGTTGTGTGTCTGTATGTGTGTGTGTGTGTGTGTGTGGCTGTGTGTTAACTCAGCAAACTGAATTATAGATGAGCTGAAGGTTTCACAGACACCACTTTCTGGAAAGAAACACTTTTTACTGGAACCACAAAAATCAAAATAAAATGGTGTAATGTAATGATCATGCTAAAATAGCACCGAGCTAAGCATGCTAACCGTAAACAGCGCAAAGGCAGACGGGAAAAGACAAAAGTACAATTTGTGTGTGTGTGTGTGTGTGTGTGTGTGTGTGTGTGTGTGTGTGTGTGTGTGTGTGTGTGTGTGTGTTGTCACGTGCCTGTGCTGGAATAAACTTGGCATTTCCCAGAAAGCTTTGCTGTGTTTTCTCCATTCCAGTTTTAGACAGAGAGTGATGCTGACACTCCAAACAACTCCTTACAGCCATAGTGCACACTGAAAGAGAGAGAGAGAGAGAGAGAAGACATTAAATAGAAAGAAAGAAGAAAAGAAAGTAAGGGAGACAAGGAAAAAGAGGAGATTGAATTGAGACAGGAGAAAGAGAAGAAAGTAGGGAGAGGAGAGGAGAAAATGAGAGAAAGGGAGAGACATTAAATAGAAAGTAGAGAGAAAAAGATTAGGAGAAAGAGAGGAGAGAGAGAAAGAGAGAGAGAAGAAGAAAGAGGAGATTACATAAAGAGAGAAGGGAGGAATATAGGAAGAGAGAGAGAGAGAGAGAGAGGGGAGAAAGAGAAAAAATAGGGGAGAAAAAGAAAATGAGAGAGAGGGAGAAAAAGAAGAATGAAAGATCAGAGAGGGAGAAAGGGAGACAGGGAAAAGAGAGAGAAGAGAGGGAGAGGAAGAGGAGGAAAAGGTTAAAAGAGAGAAAGGAAAGGAGAAACAGGGGGAAAAGGGAGAGAGGAAAAAGACAGGAGAGAGGGGAACAATATGAGGGATATGACTATTATTATTAATAATAATAATAATAATAATAATAATCAGACACACAACCCAACAAACACTTTGCCTATGAGTCTGTCACCCTCTCAGATGCAGCCAAAGAGAACACTTTTGTTTTGCTTGGGTGTGTGTGCATGTGTGTGTGTGTGTGTGTGTGTGTGTGTGTGTGTGTGTGTGTGTGTGTGTGTTTTGTTTGTATGTGTGTGTGTGATGAATATTTGATAAAGTTTCTTGGTGTGTAATCAGATTTCAGGGCAGCAGGAACATTTCATCTGCTTCTATAATGGCACGCACACACACACACATATATTCACTCACAGCTGGGTCTAAGTGGCATGCAATACATCAGATTAAAAACTTATTAGTGTGCTTTCGATCGATGTGTCAACACACACACACACACACACACACACACACACACACACACAACACACACACACACACAGAGAGAAGTGCACTTAAACAGGGCAAAAGATGCATTATTAAAACGCGGCGAGTGTGTGTTTGTCCTCCGAAGTGTATTATAACAACATAATCTATTACTCACAGCTCGCTCTGTGTGTGTGTGTGTGTGTGTGTGTGTGTTATCTGTGCTGTCATTTTACATTGCTTAACATAGTACACCATTCTAAAGAATGGGTAAAAAAAAAAAAAAAAAAAAAAAAAGTGTGTACACGCATAAAGCAAATGAATAATGGAAGCAATCTGAAAACCTTGTGCTCTCTTACAACCATGAAATTGTAGCGAGATACAAACATTCGAGCGCGCACCACACACACACACACACACACACACACACACACACACACACCACACACCCCACACAAAATGGCTGCCTCGGGCAACAGAACAGCCATTTCGAAAAGAACAAACTAATAACGGAGGTCATTTTTATGTTACAGTACGTTAGAGCGAGTTTTATGTTATAATAACATCATTGGGAGAGAAAAAAAAAACCTTGTATCGGAGGGAACGAGAGGGAAATAAATACAGCGGAGAACATAAAAAGGAAAAGAGAAGGTGTCTAGCGTCCCCCATTTTCATTTTCCGAAACACTGGTAATGCTGCTCAATACGGCGGGACGCTGAGAAGAGTGATTACAGTGTCATTTTATTAATAAATTACTAGCACACTGGGGAAAAGGTTGAATTCTTTTTAACTATGCTTACCAAGTATGCGGGGTGGGGGGACGACGACGACACACACACACTCACCTACAGTGGGTTTTTGGGCTAATTTTAATAATAATAATGATGATAAATATATAAATAAATAATATATATATATATATATATAAATAAATATATAAACCCAAATAACCAAAATGAAAAGGAAAAAAGACCTTTTTCCCTGCGCAATTTGTCCAACCTGCTCCATAATGAGTGAGAATCTGGCACTTTATAGAGTGACAAGTAAATTTGTCAAAATGTACCAGGACCATCTTAACTGAGCACATCAGCATCATTAATTAAGAAGAAATGAAAACACAGAGTGAAATAGGGAGGTAGAAAAACAGGGAGAGAGAGAGAGAGAGAGAGAGATGAAGATGTAAAGAGGCAGAGTATATACCGAGGCGTAAACACTGTCTCAGCACTCCTCCTGAGGTCATGTTTTTCTCCGCCTCGATCTCGGTGAAGTTCAGCGAGCTGGACAGGACCAGGACGTCCACCAGTGAGACGAGACGCTGCAGGAAGGTCAGAGATGTGTCCACTTCTAGACCCTGAGACGCGTCGATCGCCTCCAACTGATGCTGCAAACGAACACAGAGCGTCGGCGCCGCCGTTATTATTATTAACATCACTACTCACAGGGTTCCCTCTAAGCCAAATGTCATTTTCCCTGACATTCACTGATTTGCCTTAGTTAACATGTGCAGAGTAAGTGATTGGCAGGTGATGAGCGGGAAGGGAAAACAATGACCATGGAACGCCAGAACAATCTGCAAAATGTGCAAATTACAAAATTTTTTAGAAATAACTAAATAAATAAATCTAACAAAAATCCAATCTGATATTCCAGACACGTGAAAACCTTGTAATTACTATTATTATCTCCACCAATCACAATTACCACAGACCACCACCATTACATCATTAATAATTACCATGACCACCACCACCATGTTCAGCAGTATGACTGTCATTATCACCAATATGATCACGCTCACCATCGCCATCATAATGATCTGTTAACACCATCATGACCAGCATCAATAACACTATTATCACCATCACCATCATCAGTAGCAGCTTTATCATCACCACCAACATACAGTAGTCATCATGTTTATCTATCACAATCACAATCATAATCACCACCATCACATGTGTTCATCGCCACAGTTATTATTATCATCGTTATTATCAACACCACCATCGTTATATCACAGTTATTATCACCGCCACCTTCGGCATAATCATGTATACCACCATCTCCATTAGTATTATTATCATCAAAGTTGTTAACACCGTTATCACCACCACCACCACCATTATCATCATCATAACAGTTATCATCACCACCACCACCATCATCATCATCATCATAACAGTTATCATCACCACCACCACCATCATCATCATCATCATCATAACAGTTATCCACCACCACATCACATCATCATCACATCATCCATCATCATCATCATCACCACCACCACCACCATCATGGCACCCACATCATCATCATCATCATAACAGTTATCACATCATCATCATCATAACAGATCACCACCACCACCATTATCATCATAACAGTTATCATCACCACCACCACCATCATCACATCAATCATCATCACCACCACCACCATTATCATCATCATCATAACAGTTATCACCACCACCACCATTATCATCATCATCATCATCATCACAGTTATCATCACCACCACCACCATTATCAGTTATCATCACAGTTATCATCTCCACCACCACCATTATTATCATCATCATAACAGTTATCATCACCACCACCACCACATTATCATCATCATCCATTATCATCATCACCATCATCATCATCACCACCACCACCATCATCATCATCATCATCATCATCATCACCACCACCATCATTATCATCAGTTATCATCACCACCACCACCAGTATCATCTATCATCACCACCACCACCATTATCATCATCATCATAACAGTATCATCACCACCACCACCACCACCACCACCATATCACCACCATTATTATCATATCATAACAGTTATCATCACCACCACCATCATCACATCATCACATCATCATCATCACCACCACCATCACATAATCATTATCATCATCATCACCACCACCACCACCATTATCATCACCATCACCACCACCACCATTATTATCATCATAACAGTTATCACCACCACCATCATTATCATCATCACCACCAACCATTCAACACCACATCACCATTACATCACCATTATCATCATCACCACATCATAACAGTTATCACCACCATCCACCATTACCATCATCATCATCATCAGCATCATCATCATTATCATCATCATCATCATCATCACCATCATCATATTCATCATATCATCACAACAGTATCATCACCACCACCACCATTATTATCATTATCAGTTATCAGTTATCACCACCACCACCACCAGTATCAGTCATCATAAACAGTTATCACATCACCACCACCATTATGATCATCATAAACAGTTATCATCACCACCACCACCCATCATATCACACAGTATCATCATCCACACCACCATTATTATCATCAACAGTTATCACCACATTTCATCATCAACAGTTATCATACCCCCACCACCACATCATCATACATCATCACCACCACCCGCATATCATCATCATCATATAACAGTATCATCACCTCACCACCACCAATTATCATCATCATCACCACCACCAGTATGAATCACCACCACCACCATCATCATCATCACATCATCATGTTACATCACCACCACCCCATCATCATAACAGTTATCACACCACCACCATCATTCATCATCATCACAGTTATCATCACCACCACCACCATTATTATCATTATCATAACAGTTATCATCACCACCACCACATATCATCATCATAACAGTTATCCTCACCACCACCACCATTATCATCATCATAACAGTTTCATCACCACCACCACCATTATCATCATCATAACAGTTATCACCACCACCACCACCATGAGATCATCATAACAATAACCACATAACCAACCACCACCATTATCACATCATCATAACAGTTTATCACCACCACCCAACATATTATCATCACATCATCAAACAGTTATCATCACCACCACCACCATTATTATCATCATCATAACAGTTATCATCATTATTATCATCATCACAGTTAATATCACTGCCACCATCAGCGCGCGCACACACACACACACACACACACACACACACACACACACACACACACACACACACACTAACCGTGGAGGAGGTGGCCGCAGAGAGAAGAGGCAGGATTCCTCCAGACGCCATGATCAGATTATCCACCACCTGAGAGATGAGATGCACCGTGTTGTGCACAAACACCACATTCTCACTACTGTTCACAAAGTCCATCACCGTCTTAGTGGAGTGGCTGTAAATAAACAAGAACAATACAAACGTATCACCACGGCACAGCAATCCCAACCGCATCCACCATCCACCTCCCACGACTCCCGCTACTCACCTCCTCCACATCTGCACATCTGTCTCGATGGAGAAGAGCAGGTCGGTCAGCAGGCGCTGGTGCATGTGAGACCACTTAAATTCAGGGATACGGAACATGCTGGAACGGGGGGAAGATGGAGAACTGTCTTGGTTCTGCGTAGATGACCCAGAGGCGGCTTGGGCTTGGGCTTGTCCTTCATTCTGCAGAAATACATTATAAACACTGTGATTTAAACACTACTGCATACAGTATGTCTTAGAGCCACAAGTGTCTCTGTATTATACCCATAATTGTCTTCTGTTTCCACGTTTGGCAACGCAACACTCTCTGAGAAAATGACACTCACGACTCGTACAGCTCAATGCAGGAAGAATAAATATGTATTTTTCACTCATTCGTCTATAATAATAAAAAAAAAACTTGGTTTTCAGCATCAATTCTCCTTATTTTTAAGAATGCCAATGATTTTCTGTCATTGAAAGTTTCATGTGCGCATTGCTCTCTGATGTCTTCACTGCACGTCTGACCGTAACAACAGTGAACGAGGTAACTGTAGTAGCCACACAAAAGGCTCTACTGAGTTGACATTAATTCGCCTGAAATAAATCTTGTTTTATTACGAAATAGCGTTTGCCAAATATTTATTTCATTATGCAAAAAGACTTTGTGGTTCGTCTGGACGCATCTTGCAGTTCGGACAGGAGTCTTCCAGGTGGTGACCCCTGTTCTAGAGCAAGAACAGGCCCAGTGGTCAGCCCACATTTGCCCCTGTGGTAGAATCAATACTGCATGCATTTTAAAGCAAGACCCACAACTGTGCCTGTGATGGAACTACTGTACAATGGTCCCTGTGCTAGTACCCTTAGTGCATATATTCTAGAGACAGAACTGTCCCTGTGGTCAATTCAAATGCTGTCCCTGTGCTAGAACCACTACTATATAGGTTCTAAAGCCATAACTATCCCTGTGGTAGACTTACAACTCTTCCTGTTTTAGAACCACAACTGCTCTAGAACTAGAGCTGTCCCTGTACTAGAACCACTACAATATGTGGCTACACGTTTAGCATTAGGCTTGAATTAGCATAGCTCTCAGGATTAGAACCACACTAGCATCATGTTTATAAAATACACCTGAAATGAACTGCACAAAAACATCACTCTAACCATCTTTACTGTAATATTACAAACAGACTTACAGTTGCCGAGGTGTTTTTCAGCTCTAGTCGTTCTGTGTCTATAGCCACACTGGAGACGTCCAGTCTGGCGATTTTAACATCTTTGGGCTTGAAGTCTGCCTCCGCACTGGGACTCTCCGGGACACCAACAGCTTCCTGTGTGCTGGGGCTTTCATCTGCACCCGGAACCCCTTGAGTACTCTGGTCGTCCTCTGGCTTAGGACTCGTCTCCACGCTAGGGGTCTCCTTAATGGTAGCATCCTCGTGCGTGCTGGGACTCTCCACCATACTGGAGCTCGTCTCCTCACTCGGAACTTTGTCTGCACTTTGGACCTCCTCTGTGCTGGGGCTCACCTCAACAGTGGCCTGCACCTCCATCTCTAGACCCTGCTCCACACTGGGGCTCTCCTCCATACAGGAGCTTTTCTCCGACCTGACGCCATCCTCGGTTACCTCCGATTTCTTCTCTTCTTCCGGTTCTCTCTCTTCACCGTCTCCTTGAACTACATCATCTTTCTTTTTTATTTCATCATCTTCTTTATCTGAGATTTCTGTACTGGCTTCCTGATCAGTTTCTAACATGTGGCTGCTTGCTTCTGTGCTTTTAAGATCCCCCGCTTCACTCTTGTCTTCACCAATCTCTTCATCATCCTTCGTAGCTTCTCGTTCTTTATCCTTTCCTTCAGCCACTTCCTGGCTGCTCTCTTCATTGTTCTTCGTCTCGGGTTCACCTTCATCCTGCGTCTTCAGAACTTCTTTCGCTTCCTTCTCTTTCATGTCTTCGTCCTCAGTTCTGGCTAAAATGTTAGAAATGGTGACTTGTGCTCTTTCCGTATGTTCATCATGTTCCCCACAGACCTGCTCCTCCACTTTTAGCTCGATAATGGTGGACGGAGGTTCTCCTGGACGTTCTGCGGGTTCTGTAGGAAGTTCACTGTTCCTGCTCGACCCGGACACCGATCTGATCTCGTGGCTGCCGTCGGAACCCATCTGCTGATATTCGTGAAAGACGCGGGATAAGCTCTCTTTGTGCTGCTCGAAGGTGACCTGCAAAGAGAAACAGACATTCCATGATGAGCATTTAAGGAGATCAAAAACGAGGCAACACAAAATATTCAGTACGAGTTCTTCCTTTAAAAAATACACAGCACTCTTTATTTATTTAACAATTACATTTGTTAGATAGGTTAGATAAGACAGGAAGGAAAAGATGAGGGAAAAAAGTAGAAAGGATGAGAAGAAAGAAAGAACAAGGGAAGAACGTTAGGTAGGAAGGAAGGAAGGACAAGAAAGAAAAACCCTGAAATGAAATGAAAGAATGGGAGGAAATTGAGGAAGGAAGGAATGATGGAAGGTAGGAGGAAAGGAAAGAAAAAAACGAGGAAGTAAGGAAGAAAAATGAGAAAAGTATGGGAGGAAATAAAGGAAGGAAGATGGGAAGGAAGGCAAAAAAAGATGAGCAAGAAAGGAAGAAAATAAGAAAAGAATGGGAGGAAATAAAGGAAGGAAGGAACGACGGAAGGTAGGAGGTGAGGAAAGAAAAAAAACGAGGAAGTAAGGAAGAAAAATGAGAAAAGAATGGGAGGAAACAAAGTAGTAAAGAAGATGGGAAGGAAGGCAAGAAAAGATGAGCAAGAAAGCAAGAAAAATGAGAAAAGAATGGGATGAAATAAGGGAGGAAGGGAGAACGGAAACAATGAAGAAAACCCCTAAAAAGGAGACATGAAAGGAAGGAAATAAACAAGAAGAGGAGGGAAAAAAGAGAGGTAGGAAGGAAGGGAAAGAAAAAAAGAAGGAAATTGATCAGGGGGGGGGAGAAAATAGTAGCAAAGCAAGGAAAGGAAGGACGAAAAGAAGAAATCTTAATAGAAAGTAAACAAAGAAAGGAAAACTTAAAATAAATGGAGGGGAAAAAGTAAAAAAAAATAAAATAAAAGAATGAAGGATATGAACAGCAAACTTAAGGACAAAATAAAAAAAAATTATATAAAAAATAATATATAAAATAAAGGAAGGAACGGAGGTACAAATGAACAGAAACACAAAAGAAAAAGGAAAAATGTGATATTTAGCAGAACCGATTCCTCTCATCGTCTCACAATTCACGAGCTGATTTTAAGCGAGGTTTAGATGACCATTGGGAAAAGGGGAGAAAAAAAAAAGGCGAGAAGCAACTCCTACTGGCATGACCAGCACAATCCGTACGCAGAAAAGCATTATGGCAGGGAGACGAAACGAGTGATGAATAAGAGGTGAAGAAACAGAAGTGCGAGGGAAAACCACACAAACACGAGCGGTTCGATAAACGCCGGCGTTACCGCAGAAAAGCGCCCGGGAGCGGCGCAAAAAGAGCACCATGGTGGGGTTTCTACGTGACAAATGAGTGTAACCTATTGCGGAAATGTCTCTATGAACAATCACATGGCAAAATACGAGGGAGGAGGAGAAAAGAAAAAAGGAGTCGATTCGCGCTCAGGCACCAATTAGCAGCAGACGGTTTGGCAAAGCCCATCTAATTTACAACCCTCCATTTATCACAAAATACAGACAGAAAGTCAAACACACCGCTGGGAGAAAGAGAAACACACACACACACACACACACACACACACACACACACACACACGTGGACAGACATTTGCATTTAGCAGAAAGCCCCTGATTATTTGTAATTAATTTGCGGTTATTGTGCTAAATTAGCGTGCTAGCAGGCAGGTCGTTAATCTTCTCGCGCCCGTGATTGGTAATCCATACTGTAGGTGTGTGCAAGTGCGTCTCAGTTCACGGATGCCCTTTACACCGCAAATCACCGCGTTAGCACGCCCATTAGTTCATGGCTAATTTGACATTTAGACATTCAAGCAACGCTGTGGAGCTTTTGGTTTATTTTTGACTAAATGCGTGTGGAGAATTTTCACGCCGATTACGCCAGCGACTTCAACAGCAAACGCACATAAATGCACATTAAGGAGCGTTTCTTTTACTTAAACTGACATGTGGGCGATGGGACATGTATATTGCATCTTGATTCATGGATATAAAAATAATAATAAAATAATAATAATAAAAAAATCTAAGATCACAGAATAGAATTCAACAAGCTGTGTATAAGAATTTTTTGTAAATTATTATTTAACCTCTGCAAAAAAAAACCCCAAAAACATAGGTTTATATTATTTAAACAAAAAAAAAATAATTAGAAACCAGTAAAACTATTTCGAACTACATATTTTAGTACATTTGATCATTTTCTATCATTCTCTAATAAGCAAAAACATAAGAAAATTTAGATTTGACTATCAGTCATTTATTTATGACAAAATCAGAATGATACCTTTTTATGGCCCCAGATCAGTCTCAATCGCCTGACTGAAACGTTACATGTCCATTAATTGTATAATAATTGTGTGTAATAAAATGTATATAGATTTATTTCCGTGTTTATCTATGGGCATTATGCTCAAATCAAAAATAATAATAAAAGAGAATAAAAACCAACTATATCCGATGTTTCACTTCAGTGACTGCATTCCCAAAAAATGTAAACAGAAATGTAGTAAATATGTATCATTTAAACTGTGTGCCGTTCCGAGTAACGCGATCTAATCTCGTCTGGAGACCTTCGTCCATCTCTCCTGTAATTCGCTGTTTACATATTAACCATGATGTTACTTGATCTAACCCTTGATTTACTGAACAGCAGAGAAATGCACTAGAGTAGTGATGCGGTTGTGAATACTGTCTCACTGTACCGAATTTTCATTCATTCATCTTCTACCACTATATATCCGATCTTCCCTCGGGTCACGGGGAGTCTGTGCCTATCTCAGGCATCTATGGGCATTAAAGCAGGATACACCCTGGATGGAATGCCAA
Organism: Kryptopterus vitreolus; assembly: GCA_030449085.1. Lineage (NCBI taxonomy): Eukaryota > Metazoa > Chordata > Actinopteri > Siluriformes > Siluridae > Kryptopterus > Kryptopterus vitreolus. The sequence continues at coordinate 9,626,099 of JACRUU010000028.1, read as the reverse complement.
CCCATCACAGAGCACACACACACATTCATACACTAGCTACAATTTTTTCAAGGTGCCAATCAACCTACCGTGCATGTTTTTGGACCAAGGGGAAACCGGAGAATCCAGAGAAAAACCCCCTGAGGCACGGGGAGAGCATGCAAACTCCACACACACATGGCCGAGACGGGAATCGAACCCGGACCCTGGAAGTGTGAGGCGAAACGTGCTAACCACTAAGCCACCCTGCCCCACTGTACCGAATTTATAAATTAATATTTTTCTGAACAGA
>JACRUU010000028.1:9495828-9615828 GCA_030449085.1 Kryptopterus vitreolus | reverse complement strand
ATTGCAACAAGTGGGTAATGATAAATGACCGTGCATACACACACACACACACACACACACACACACACACACACACACACACACGCGCGCGCGCACAGACTAACACTCAGCAAGCAAGTGTGTTATTTATCTCACAAAAGTTTTAAACCCCTCATATTTCAGCAAACATTTTAGTACAATAATAGAGATATGAACCATGGGTATATTTTAGAGTAGTTAATGTGACACTTATAAAGCAGTACAGGGGCATAGGGGTTCAATAGGGTTCAGGAATAGAGAGATGCTTAGCGACATCTTCATCTTCCTCAGATAGGCGGTATGTGTGTGTATATGTGTGTGTGTGAACTCGTTATTCTGTCGCAAAACTGCCGTTTGAACGTCATTCATAGTACATGTTGGAATCCATGTTTTCCCCCTCAATGGACCGCAGCTCCCCAGCACCAGTTGCACTAATGCAGCCCCAGACCATGATGCTACCACCACCATACTTGACAATTTCTCTCATATATGATGAGAGAAATTTGTATGGTTCAGTCGAGCAGACAAAAAGGTGAACATGATGAATGTGGCTTTGCTTGGTTAAGCAACATACAGCTGTTATCACTTAGGGTGTAGGCACTTCTGTTGCCAGCTATTTAGACAATAATGGCTATGTATGTTGAGTTATTTTTATAAGACAGTAAACTGTACTGCTATACAAGCTGCACATTGACTACTCTAAAATACACGGCTTGTCCAAAAAAAAAAGCGAGTCACAAACATACACACACTAATATTTCAGTGGACCGCGTATAACTTTGATTACGGCTTTTGTTTGATGAGCTTCTGCAAAGTCACATTTATTCCCGTCCAGGGTTGCAATACGTTTTCACCAAGGTCTTGTATTGATAATGGGTTAGTTGAACTGCTAGGAAAGGTCTTCGTCAGTACGTCTCACAAATTCTCAATGGGGTTAAGGTCTGGACTCCGTGGTGGTCAATCGATGTGTGAAAATGAGGACTACCTGAACCACTCTTTCACAAGCCCAATGAATTCTAGCTTTGTCATCTTGGAATATGCCCATGCCATCAGAAAAAAAAAATCTCCATTGATGGAATTAACCTGGTCATTCCGTATATTCAGGTAGTCAGCTGACGAGATTCTTTGGGCACGAACTTAGACCTGATCAACTGGAGCAAACCCAGATCATAACACGGTCACATAGACTTTTTACAATATCACTAGGCATGATGGGTGCATCAGTTCATCCGCCTCACTTCTTACCCTGATGCACCAATCACTCTAGAACAGGCAACTAGACTCATCAGACCACTTCTTCCATTACTCCGGAGTGCACTGTTTATGCTCCCTACCAAAAACTGAAGCCCTTTCGCAGATTAGCCTTCGCGATGAGTGGTTTTCTTAAGGCTATACAGCTGTTTATTCCTTCGAGTTCCCCTCGGATTGCTGTAGTTTTTAAGATTTAATTTCACCAAACTTTGACATCTACGTTTCGTTTCTAGAGTATTGTCCCTTACAATAAAATGCTTGCTGAAATGTAAGGGGTGTACTCTCTTTTGAACATATAAAACATATAATCTATGGGACGGTATGAAACGAAGCTACTATTCAGCTGTAAGAAAAGGAGGAAAGCGCGCTCTTACGTGGGTTTTGGATTTTGATGGTGGAGTCGGGTTCAGGATGTTGCTTGTGCATCACCTGTGTGCAGATCTGCTCTGTCAGAATCTGGAATAGCAATCATTCAGGAAATTAATAAATCAGGTTTAAACCAAAGCTTTCGAGACTGAAAACTCATACAGACTTGAGCGAAAAGACAAAAATTGAAACCATTTTTTTTTTTTTGGTGTTTGAACATTTTATGCCTGCAGGGGTTATGTATGTTTTGGGGAATTCACTAGTGATGGGTTTAGCTGTTTTGTGCATTAACACTGAGGTGGATATTTGCTTTTGCCAGGAGTATTTTTTGGGACAGGGACATGTTAGTCAGGGGAATGTTAGTTTTAAGATTTGGACAATTGTATGTTTATGGGTTTATGGACATTTAGTAGTGAGCAGGGTATTTATTTTTTAAATGCTTGGCAAATGTAGCAGTTCACCAGCGATACGATGAAATGGTTTATACATTAACAGTGAGGTGGACAGTTCTTTTTAGGCTTAAGAGGTATTTAAACCTATTTCTCATTGGATTTGGAGAAAGTGACATTAAGGGAATGTATCTTTGTGTTTGGAGTGAGAGGGTATTTAGTAGTAATGAGGCATTGTTCTTTGGTTTGAGAATGTCATCATTCAGGGGGTATTTATGTTTAGTTTGGGGGCATTAAAGGTGAAGGGTACTTATTTTTACTTCTGGGATATGAAAAATGAAGGGAATATAACTTTAGTTTCAAGGAGTTAATGGTGTAAGGGGTATTTTTCTTTAGTTTTGGAGCATCAACACTGGTAATGGGGTATTTATCTTTAGGCACATACAGTAACTGTAATGGGGTATTTAGTATTGGCCCATTAACAGCAAATTGTATTTTACTACCAAGGGGGGGGGTGGTATTTAGTTTGGGAGCATTAAGTTTTGGGGCATTACCAGTGACAGGGGTAATGATTTCAATAACTCATTTATAAATAAAAAACATCACATGTGCTCGGACCTCAAACAGGACATTGTAGGTGGTCATAGAGAACTGATTGGAGTGCAGCAGCAGGCGTTCGGTCAGGAGCGAAAATAAAGCATGACTCAGCATGACCTCGGTCTTCCTCCTGAAACAGGAAAAGATGTCACATTGAAGTCAAATCAGAATATACATCATGCTCTTCATCGCCCGTCCTTATTTTCACTACAAACCCCTCAATTCTATAAAGGTTTTTGGGTAAAAACTAACGAGAAATGAACAATAAACAATCAAATTACCAATTAAAGAATAAGATATTTTCCAATATGTAGATATTTTCTGCATGAATCACTTATTTATTTATTTGTTTACCTCCAAGACCTGTGAATGTTTTTTTTTTTGGCGATTTTAAAAATAGAATATAAACTACGAATGTGTCTTTATTCCTTTTTGGATTTAATACCGAAAGCACAGAAGATGATAAATCATTTTTTATTGATTCTTTGTATTTTTATCCTGTGGGATAAACACACATTTCTATTAAAAGATTTGTGTTACATTCTGTAAAGCTGCTTTGAGACAATGTCCATTGTAAAAACTGCTACTGAAATACACTTGAACTATTGATTCTGAAGACACACTAAAGAGAAAATGTGTTATTTGTAGTCAAAATCTTGAATATATATATATATATTATATATATTTTTTTTTTTTTTTTTTTCATTCATTCATCTTCTACCACTTCTACCGCTCTATATCCGATCTTCCCTCGGGTCACGGGGAGCCTGTGCCTATCTCAGGCGTCTATGGGCATTAAGGCAGGATAAACCCTGGATGGAATGCCAACCCATCGCAGGGCACACACACACACTCACAATTCACACACATTAATACACTAGCTACAATTTTTTCCAAGGTGCCAATCAACCTACCATGCATGTTTTTGGACCAGGAGGAAACCGGAGAACCCGGAGAAAAACCCCCTGAGGCACGGGGGGAGAACATGCAAACTCCACACACAACATGGCCGAGACGGGAATCGAACCCGGATCCTGGCGGTGTGAGGCAAACGTGCTAACCACTGAAGCCACCGTGCCCCTTTATATATATATATATATATATATATATATATATAGATATATAGATATATATATATATATATATATATATATATATATATATATATATATCTAACAATGATCGATGTTCAAAAGTGTTTCCAAACTAATAGAAGTGGTGATATACAATTTATTGGTGGATAAATATAGGGATATATAACCTAATAAAAGTGTATTACTCCAATGATTATACTTTTTTTTTCTTATACAATGCCACTGTAATAAAACATTTACGTTAACTCTATGTTGAATGTACTAGGATTCAGTTTGGTGGGTGAAACCCCAAAATAATTAGGCTACATTAACAATAGGGAAAAGGGAAATGTTATTTTGAAAGATGAATTTTATTATCAAATGTAGACATGATATGCGTAAAACCTATATTTAAAATAAAGTTTTTCAAAATATGTCTTTGGAATTTTTTCCACATTCAGGTCGTTCAAGAGTCCCTCAAAGCAAAAATGTAAATAAATATGATGGGCAGAAACTATAAATGACTATGAAAAGATTTTAATCCTGGTTATTCCATTTATTTGTTGTTGTGTCATTTGTTTAGTTTATTATATATTTTAAAAAAAGATACGAATTAATGCAGTCAGGAGGGGTGAAAATTAAAGAGTAAAATGAAGAGATCAACTTACTTGGGCGGTAAATGTCGGAGGAAATAACCCAAAACTTTTAGAGCTTGCACTCGAATCCCTTCACTTTTAGATGCCAGCAGTTTGTAAATGACCCTGCATTAAACACACACACACGCACACACACACACACACACACAATCGATGACATCAGTTTTGTCACAGAGAGAGAAAAATAGGCAACAATTAAAGGTAAATTAATGCTATCTGTCATAGCAGCTTGTAAAGGGTTACATTAATATTTACACATTACACAATTTATACATTAATAAAATGGAAAGTATGGAAAGTATAAAGTGATCGATCGAACTATTCTGCGATGTACAATTATCATTAACACAAAAACCAACAATTATTTCATTTGAATCAGTTCTTTTAATTCATACTATCTCTATTTACATTATCTCCTGTTCAGTCTATCAACTCTATAATATAAACAAATAATACACAGAGTAATTATTTTTAATACTTCAAAGAAACGACAATAAAACATTAAATAAATAAATAATTATAAAAATTGATTTTTTTTTTTTATTATTATTTCTGTTTATATTATAAAACAATACTATTGTAATGTGTCCATTAATTTGTTAGTTCTATTTTTAATACCATACAAATTAAACAAGTACTTTTGTTTGCTTTAGTTCTTAAAAAGCATTTTTTTGTATTTATTTGACCCTTTATTGTATTGAAAAAAAGGAGCATCAATGTCAATATACCTAAAATACAATTACGTTGGGTTTGATAATGCAACAAAAATCCAAATATTGTCAGGTTTTTATTCATATCAAATTCATACCTTCAAATATTTTTCAACTCATAAAAAGTGTATTCTTTCTCCCTGTGACTGAAATGAACCCCTCCCTGCCCTCTTCCTGATGGTGAGTGTGCGACGGAAGTGTGTGATGGAAGTGTGTTTTTATCGGTGTTGTCAGGTCTAAAATGAACATTATAGCTGGGGGTTTTACACGGGGAGCGATCCAGACGCCCCCCTGCCAGTCTGAACTTTTAACTCCACATCTATAAAGGAAAGTATGTGCAGTGTGGATTAAAACAAAAGCAGCCTGTGAGCTTTACTCTAACACAGAGTCTGCACTACTTCACTTAAATTACACTTTACCTTTAAAAAGAGAAACACACACACACACACACCCTCCCAACACATTAGCTCCAATTCACACTAAAGTTGTAACAAAATATCTGTATAATAAACAATTATTTCATACAGATGGACATACACATACACACACACATATATACATATATACATATATATATATATATATATATATATATATATATATATATATATATATATATATATATACATATACACACACACATATATAGATATATATATACACACATATATATATATATATATATATATATATATATATATATATATATACATATATACACATATATATATATACATACATATATACATACATATATATATACACACACACACACACGTATATATATAGATTTATAGATATAATTGAAATTAGATACATTTGAAATTCTTCTATTTATTTACAATACCGTCAATCCACAAAACCCACACAACTTAACCTTTGGTTGCAGAGCTACGTAATGGCGTAACAATTATTTACAACAGACATAAGTGACATAAGCCTGGTTTTGTAGTCATCACAACTGGAATATTCTTTTGTATATTTCATGATGCATCCAAGAGTTTTTACACAGAAATATCACATGTACTTAATAACAAGTATGTGCACATTTTTAAGTTTCCTATTCCACATTTAGTTCCCATTTGCTTTTACAATCTTCTAAGATGATGTTCCATTAGCTTTTAGAGTCTCTGCTTGTGCAGATTTGTGATCATTCTGACACAACGGTGTTGGTATAGACAGGTACTGCTGTAGGTGAGGTGAGGAGATCTGGTGTGCATTTCAGTTTTCCGGTTCATACCAAAAGTGTACAGTGGAGTTGAGGTCAGAGTTTTATAACAGCCACTTAACATGTTCTACTCTGAAGCATGTAAAGCACATCTTCATGGATCGGACTGTGCACAAAAGTGCTGGAAAAGGTTTTTTGTCTCATAGCTACCATCAATGTGTGCTTTAAATTTTGCAGTTTAGGGCAGAACCACATATGGCTGGAAAACGTTCCACACAGTGTATAATAATTACATTTTTCATTTTAATAAAGAGACAAACTTAAAAAAAAAAAAAAAAAAAAGTTGTTTTTTTCTGCAATTTTTAACTGCAACATTTGGCCAAACAAACAGTCTCCCATTTTAACATTTTCATCTGATCTGCCTCGTACATTTGCCACATCCATCCCCTTTAGTATCAGCATTACACCGGAAATGCCAGAGCTATATTTCAGTATCATACATTTCACACTGGACCTCAGTGCTGAAAGAAGGAAAATAAGAAACAGAATATTAGGATGGTTTTGTCTTACCGGATACCGTTGCGCTGATCGAACGCCTGCACCATGGAACTCGGGTGTTCGGACATCAATGCCACGAGAAGCTGCAGGACGTCCATCAGGTTATCATCCTACAATAAAGAAAATAAAAAGAACATGCACAGTGCGTTAATATTACCGTTTACTGACATCTCTGTCCCTATAGGAAAGGATAATCAACACATTTCGGTTTTAGACCCTCGTTATCTCAAACAAAAGTTACGCGATTTGTGGTAATTAGTTAGTAACTAATTACAGTTGTAAAAAAATGGTCGCTTTAATTATTGGTTGTTTTTTCTTTTAGTGAGTGAACGAACAGCACTGTGGGACAAATACAGTGAGCAAAGGAAACCTGGAAAATGGTAATGTTAGGAAATGTTAGGAAATACTGTATGTATGCACATATACGTGTGTGTGTGTGTGTGTGTGTGTGTGTGTGTGTGTGTGTGTGTGTGTGTGTGTGTGTGACAGAAGTCAAGTAATTAAAGAGAATGTATCATTACTATACTATTATTATTAGAACTACTTAAATTTAAGCTAAAAAAAAGGAAAAATATTTAAGGGTCTTGGGCGCCATCTAGAGGAAAGAAATCTGTGGAATATGTGTCTCCCGATAATGTGCCTCATAAGGTGGAGTGAGTGTATACAGGCTAAATCGAGCGTTTTTGTGCGTGGTGTGTGTGTGTGTGTGTGTGTGTGTGTGTGTGGTGTGTGTGTGTGTGTTACCTCATGCATGGTCAGCAGGTAGTTCAGTATGCTCTGCAGCTCATCTTCCTTGACTCCCAAGTCCTGCAGGTCAGACAAGTGTTTTGTATTGTTAAATAGGTATTGTGTTTTTTAATATAATAATTTTTTTATATCTTAAATTTATTTTTAAATCATTATTATTATTATTATTATTATTATTATTATTATTATTATTATTATTAGCCATTATTAGTTTTAGCTTTAATAGTTCTTTTACCATTTTTTTTTATTTGTTCTAATTTTTCTTGTATTGTTTTTTTTTATTAATTATTTTTTAAATCATCATTATTATTATTATTATTATTATTATTATTAGCAGTAATAGTTCTTTTACTATTGTTTGTTCTAATAGTAGTAGTATTGCTAGTAGTATTTCGTTTTATTTGTTTTAATATTGGTAGTAGGTTACTAGTAGTTGTACTAGTTTACGATTGTGCAATAGCAATCACTTTAGTAATATTATAATGAACAATAAAAACATTAAAAGCGGAAGAATTAGAATTGGCAACATAATTATGGTTTTTATTATTAGTAGCAGTATCATTATTGGTATATTATTATTTTTAAGTACTAGACAGTACTAGTAATAGGAGTAATAAACATTTGGATTATTATCATTATTTGCAGTAGAAATAGTGGTAATAATAATAATCATAATAAAAGCAAGAGAGCGAAAGTGATAAGAATTGTGCAACATGTGAAATCTAAATTCAGATTCATCTCAAGTATGTCACTGCAGATTTGTGTATTTGTGTTTCACCTTCATAATTAGCTGTTTGACAAAGAGCAGTAAGAAGGCTCTGAGAGCGTGGAAAGGCCTCCTTCTGACTAGGCCTTGGACCTGGACTAGGCTTGGACCATCTATTACCCAACACACACACACACACACACACACACACACACACACCAAACACACATTAGATAATGCAATTATCCTACCATATCAGCATGATAAAACACTAACATTGAATAAAAATATAGGGCAATATTGATTTTCCTAGGTCATGGGGATGTGATGCACCTGTAATTATCCACACATACATACAGACACCACACACACACACACACACACACATGTGTGTGTGTGTATATATATATATATATATATATATATATATATATATATATATACACACATATATATATATATATATATATATATATATATATATATATATATATATATATAATATCATTTTAAAAAATTGGTATTTGGATAATTATTATTATTCTGTATTTTTATAGAACATCAATTAACAAAATAATAATTACGAGCACACGCACGCGCACACACACACACACACATAATATTCATATATGCAATTCAAATAAAATGTTAGTGATTGTATGTATTTTATGTGTGTGTGTGTGTGTGTGTGTGTGTGTGTGTGTGTATATGTACCTGGTTTATATAAGGCCTTTAGGCATCACTCCACTGCGGTCCTGTGGATTAACCACCCAGTAATAATATTTGAGCGTGTGCATGATGACCTGTAGCACCGTTGCCCCCCCACCCACCCGGCGTACTGCATTGTAGATCGTCACTGTACTGATGAACTCGGTGGCCAAATATGTGTACAAGATCTGCTGCACCTGTACACACACACACACACACACACACACACACACACACACACACAGTCACACACACACACACACACACACACACACACACACACACACACACACACACACACGCTTCGTTCATCTATCGTTCAAAATCTTTATGCATGTCACATATTAATACTGACTTGCTAAAAGTGTAAATGAGCTAGTCTATAAGCTCTAGTTAAGATTGTTTTCTATTAGGGAAAACAATAAATAAAATAAAATAATAAAATAATGCAAGGAAAATAAAATGAAATAAAATAATAATAATAAAAATGCAAGGGCACGGTGGCGTAGTGGTTAGCACGTTCGCCTCACACCGCCAGGATCCAGGTTCGATTCCCGTCTCGGTCATGTGTGTGTGAAGTTTGCATGTTCTCCATGTTCTCCCCGTGCCTCATGCCTCCGTCCCCGGGTTTTTTTCTCCGGGTTTTTTCTATCTGGGTTCTTTTCGGTAGTCCGGTAGGTGCCCTTATCCAGAGCAACTTACAACTGAGCAATTGAGTGATGGTTAACGGGTCCTTAGCTCAAGGGCTCCCACTAGTGGCAGCTTTGGTGGTGGTGGTGGGATTTGAACCTGCGATCTTCTTCTAGCCATTGAGCTACGACCCAAATTAAATTATCACACAAATATAACTTGCACACGATACACACTTTTTTTTTTTTTTTTTTTTAACTTTTAGCCCTGAGAGCACCCACGGTACAAATCTGTGTGACATCCCTAAATAAAATTACAAGCATCATTCTGTGACATATGAGATGTATATATGTGTGTGTGTGTGTGTGTGTGTGTGTTTGAGAGACATCTCTCACCTTGGCCGGCGTGTGTATCCAGATGGCCGGGTTGAACAGGACGTGATCACACAGCTGCTTGAGCAGCAAGATGCCGTTCGGCAGGTTACTCAGATACCGAGCGAAAGACAAAATGATGTCTAACACGGGCCTCGTTACATGGACTTTAGAAGACTAAACACAAACACACACACACACACACACACACACACACACACACACACACACACACAAGTACGTACATGAATACACACACATTTTAAAAGATCATGTAAGTTTTGGTAATTAATGTAATATGGCATTTTTTTATCTAGACTACCTAGCAAACATTAGCAAAAACTTTTGGCCAGGAGCATAAAGTCAAATGATACTGAAACTGACAGACAGACAGACAGACAGACAGGTGCTTTATTCATCCCAGAGGCCAAAAATAACAAAATAGCACTGTTCTTTAGATCTGTTTCTCAGATAGCCAGTAGGGAGTAGGGGGCAGTGTCAAGGAAGACGTGCACAATAAACACACTAACACACAGAGGGAGTGGGAGCAGAAGTACTAATATTAACTGTTGTGGCATTAATACTATAAGCATTCATAAATATTAAGTAATAACATGATTAACTGGAATATACTAGAAGTAGTAAAGCTCCTGATCTCAATCAGACATGCTGTAAAGCTAATTAATCCTAAAAGAACATTTTGCGGGCACACACACACACACACACACAAATATCTCCAAGGCCTACATTCTCTTCCATATTAGTGTGAAAAAGATGATGGCCATGCTTCTGACCTTCTCCAGAGAGTATCCGATGACCAAGAAACCCTTGCAGGCGAGGATCTGCTCCTGCATCGCGACAGACATCTTCAGCAACTCCAACAAGAAGGACAACAAAGTGCCTCTGGAACACAATAGAGGCGGAAATATTCTATACATTCTATAGAATGTCTTCCTCATCATTACTATCCAGTGAGGAATGTATTCCTCATCCACTATCCAAGGCATTAATGAAGTAAATGTAAATTATTATTATTATACTTAAGTAGTTTTTCCATGTATTTGTACTTCACTCACGTATTTCCATTTGAGGTGACTTTTACTTCACTACATTTCAAAGTTCAATATCTTTGAAATATTATATAATATATATATATTATATAGATATATATATATATATATATATATATATCCACAGTCCATGAAGATATTTAATAAACAATTAAATATTTAAGATTCTAATTAAATGTTTTCTAATGAACAGTGCTTTAATTTGGCTTATTTACACTTTAGTAAAATTCTTTTTTCTCTCTGCATTCTGTGAAATCAGTCGCTTTTATTATTTTTATTCCTTTTTATTTATGAGTGGATAGAAACTAATCAATCCAATCAATCAAGCCACCAATCAGGGTAGAGCGTGCTCTGATTTGAACTTATTTACTTGCGACTTAGTGGTATTTACTAAACACCATCATGCAGTTCAGCCTCCGCTATAGCAGAACATTTTGAGAGGAATAAATGATGAAGACTCAAACATACCACAGGACCTGAGGTTGTTTTTGTTGTTAGAGTAGTTAAAAAAATGGCTTTGGGCTCATGATCATTTATATAAATATCAATCAGATCAGTCAGTGCCTGAGTCATGAATATTATTCACTGTTGTGTTAAGCAGAACAGTGACTTTTCACAGAATATGAATTGATTTGTCTTGTGACAAATCTGATAACACGAACATTATAGTAATAATATCACAGAGTACTTTGCTTACTCAAGTCAAAGCTTACTTTTACTAGAGTAATATTTTACTGAGTGTCTCAACACAAGTACATATATTATGTACTTCATCCACTTCCATTAGTATGATAATAATAATAATCGAATTGTTTATTGTGTAAAGGATGTTTAAGGAATGAACGGTTTTCATAGTCAAAGTAAAGATAAACAGGTGTGTGTGTGTGTGTGTGTGTGTGGTGTGTGTGTGTGTGTGTGTGTGTGTGTGTTTGTGTGTGTAATGAACATAACTTACGAGACAGAGATGTCTGGCTCTCTTCGCTGTTCTCTGTTCGGCTGCATAAAGTCCAGCTGAGTAAAAAGAGGGAACAGAACTTGCACTCCTCCAATAGAGTGAACGGCACTCTGAACCGGGTGAGTGATCACAGCCTTCACATCCTGGACAGGGTGAGAGTGAGAGAGAGAGAGAGAGAGATAGATACATAAATTACAGCAATATATAGCTTCTTTACCTTTAGTATGGAAAAGAAACTTGGCATGATGTGTATATGAGGGCGCGCGCGCGTGTGTGTGTGTGTGTGTGTGTGTGTTTACCTGCAACATCAGGGCATGAGGAGAGTGTATGAAGATGGACATGTTGTCTCTGGGTGATGACTCGAGGCACAGCTGGGCGTCTGTCGCTCGGGGGTTGTAGGTGAAGGCGATGCTGCTGCACAGTTTGCCGTCATACAGCAGAGATTTATGATGGTCCGCGAACAGAAGGTCGCTTTCTGCTTTGTATTTAAACACACCCTGGGAGATGGAATGATTGAGAGAGAGAGAGAGGGATAGAGAGAGGGGAGGGAGGGAGAAAGAGATAATGAGATAAAGTCAAATAAGATAAATTTTAAAAAATGGGAAGACAGTTCACAAAATGACAGGGAGACAGAGAAATAGAGGGATTAAGGAAGAAATTGAGACATAAATGTGTTTATGTGTGCGTGTATATTATATATATATATATACATACATATATATATATATATATATATATATATATATATATATATATATATATATATATACATACACAGTGGCAAGAAAAAGTATGTGAACCTTTTGGAATTTCATGGTTTTCTGAATAAATTTGTCATAAAATGTTATCTGATCTTCATCTAATTCATTGGTATTGACAAACACAATGTGTCTAAAAATAATAACACAAAAAAAATCCAATCTTTCTTATCTTTATTGAACACAATCATTCAACATTTAAAATGGCAGTGGAAAAAGTAAGTGAAACTTTAGAATGAATAACTGGTTGACCCCCCCTGGCAGCAATAACCTCAACCAGGCGCTTCCTGTAGCTGTGGATCAGACCTGCACATCACTGAGGAGGAATTTTAGCCCATTCTTCCTGGCAGAACTGCTTTAGCTCTGTCATATTCTTTGGACGTCTCATGTGTATGGCCCTCTTCAAGTCAATCCATAGCATCTCTATTGGGTTGAGGTCTGGGCTCTGACTTCGGCCACTCCAAAAGGCGGATTTTGTTTTTCTGAAGCCATTCTGTTGTGGACTTGCTCCGGTGTTTTGGGTCGTTGTCCTGTTGCATCACCCACTTTCTACACAGTTTCAGCTGATGTACAGACATTCTCACATTATCCTGAAGAATTGTCTGATATACTTGGGAATTCATCTTCCCCTCAATGATTGCAAGCTGGCCAGGCCCTGATGCAGCAAAGCAGGCCCAAATCATGATGCTTCCTCCACCATACTTTACAGTTGGGATGATGTTTTCATGACGATATGCCGTGCCCTTTCTACGCCAGATGTAGTGCTGTGTGTTTTTTCCAAATAGTTCAATCTTAGTTTCATCAGTCCACAAAACATTTTGCCAATACCGCTGTGGAGTGTCAATGTGCTCTTTTGCAAACTTAAGGCGTGCAGCAATGTTCTTTTTAGTAAGCAGCGGCTTCCTTCGCGGTGTCCTGCCGTGGATACCCTGCTTGTTCAGTGTTTTACGTATTGTAGACTCATGAACAGATATGTTAGCAAGTTCCAATGATGCCTTCAAATCTTTGGCTGTCATTCGGGGTTGTTTCTTTACCTCATTGATGAGTGTTCGTTGTGCTCTTGGTGTCATTTTGACGGGGCGCCCACTTCTAGGTAGAGTAGCAACAGTCCCAAATTGTCTCCATTTGTAGATTGTTTGCCGAACTGTAGACTGGTGAATTTCTAAAGTCTTTGAAATAACTTTGTAACCCTCGCCAGCTTCATGTAAATCAACAATTCTTGATCGTAGGTCCTCTGAAAGCTCTTTTTGGCGAGGCATGGCTCACATAATCATGTTCTTCTTGTGCAGAGCAAACTCCAAAGGTTTGAGGGGTTTTTATCAGTCAAAGTATCTGTAGTCCACACCTCCAAACTTATTATCTTAACAAGACTCCAGGAGTGCTAAAACCAATTAGCTCCAATTAGCTTTTTTGAGGTCATTAACTGAAGGTTTCACTTACTTTTTCCACTGCCATTTTGAATGTTGAATGATTGTGTTCAATAAAGATCGGATTTTTTTTGGTGTTATTATTTTTAGACACATTGTGTTTGTCAATACCAATGAATTAGATGAAGATCAGATAACATTTTATGACAAATTTATTCAGAAAACCATGATCACATACTTTTTCTTGCCACTGTGAATGACTATATATATATATATATATATATATATATATATATATATATATATATATATTTTTTTTTTTTTTTATATATATTTATATATATATATATATATAAATAAAACAGCAGAGTGTTGAGAAGATTCACATTCCTCCATGAAGATATTTACATGTTTTCCAATGAACAGTACCTTAATTTGGCTCCATTTTATTCAGGTAATCATGATATCTTTACGTGTTTACATTACGTGTTGTTTATTTTAAATTATTTTTTATGCTCTTTACTATGTCTATGTTAATCATTAAGTTCTGTTTGTTTCATATTGTCATTATTACTCCACCATTTATTTTTCATCTGTTTCTCTGTAAACTTTATTTATCGCATATTTCTGTTTCTGCTCGGTTTTCTGTCGTATTTATTGGTTTTGTTGTTCGTGTAATTTCACGGTGCTAAGCAAACTAAAGTTTAATGTGTCTTGTCCTGATCGGTGTGTGTGTGTGTGTGTTTGTTACCTGGTAGGAGGGGCCTAACTGATAGATGGCCAGGATCTGTGCGGCATTGAGGAGAGTCATTAAACAGATACACCGCCCCCATCTGACCGCAAAACACACGGTTAGCATCCGCCGTCTCCGCCGAGCCCAGAAAACACTTATCGAACGTCTGTTAATCAAGGAAAGAGAGAGAGACGTGTATGTCACATGTCAAGTCTGTGCTCCTTCAATACTTACTTCCACTTATCATATCACTCTTTATGTAAACTGCATAAAATCTATTTTAAAAAAATGCCTTCCATCACTTTTATATTTGAGACTTACATCACTGGTGTTGACGAACCACGTGATGTCTCCGTAAGACGCCAGCTCCCCATTCACAAAACAACTAATTTCACTGTTCTTCCAGCGATGGTAGACGTGCACGATGGTCACCATGTACCACTGCAACAAACAGACATTTTGCAACTTGTTCCAAAAAATAAAAATAAAAACAATTTTACCAAAAATACCGAACAGTACACGTTTAACTCTAAAAGCCTGAGATGAGGTGAAGTCATTGGTTTTGCCACTGTCATAACGAGAGCGCCCTCTAGAGAGGAATCATGATGTCACATGCTGTTTGTTTTAACACATGAACCTGCATGGAGAGCGCTATTATATTTATTATTGATTGATTATACAATTATATTTATTCATTGATAAATGAAATGACATTATACGATATTGGAATCAGTACAAGCCAGAGGTTGAAAGGAATGTAATTACATTTACTCACGTCACTGTAATTGAGTAGTTTTTATTTTGTACTTTTAAAAGGTTTTTACAAATCATATTTTTACTTTTATTTATGTATGTGTTTTTTTTACAGTGTTGAAAATAATGTAACCGAAATTACTGCATCGATTCATTCATTCATCTTCTACCGCTAGATCATGGGGAGTCTGTGCCTATCTCAGGCGTCTATGGGCATTAAGGCAGGATACACCCTGGATGGAATGCCAACCCGTCGCACGGCACACACACAATCACACACACATTCATACACTAGGGACAATTTTCCAAGGTGCCAATCAACCTACCGTGCAGGTTTTGGGCCGGGAGGAAACCGGAGAACCCGGAGAAAAAAAACCTCCTGAGGCACGGGGAGAACATGCACAAACTCCACACACACATGGCCGAGTCGGGAATTGAACCCGGATCCTGGCGGTGTGAGGCTAATGTGCTAGCCACTACACCGTGCCCGCATCGATAAAAAAGCATGGAGGCGGACAGAACCGACACCAGTGATGCAGAACCAGCTGAAGGCAAAATGGCCATCGAATAGAAAGTCGTTCAATGTGTGCGCTCAGGGTTGGAATTCTGATCAGCATTTGAAATCTATCGAATTATTGTCAATTATATAGGTTTTATGGACATCACAAATTAAACACAAAATAATTTAATGCATTGAAGTAACAGTACTTTTTTATTTCTTTTTTTTTATTTAATTTATTACTCTTTCCATTTGTGGTAAAGTCCACTGGACCTCTACTTAACACTGCCTTATGGTTCATGCGTTTTACCTTCTGCGGTTTGAAGTCGAACTTGACGCAGTGCTGGAAGCCTTTCCCTTTGGCTTTTAACGCAGTAACGATCAGACACCCACCAACAAAATGGGCTGAATATCCCATACCTTTACTCGTCCGAAAACTAAAAGAGAAAGACAAAGTCAGAAAGTGTCAAGAAAAAACTTCCCCCAAAAGCTGTAATAAAATCTCTAACCCTCACCAGTACAGGTATGGTTTGTCTTTGTCTACGTTCATGTTATTGACAGGATCCAGACGCAGCCAGGTGTGAAAGGTAAAGCCGTTCTGATGCGGCCACTTAGCAATTGGTGGAAGTGCTATGGCCTGTGATCAGTAAACACACATAGAAATAAATGAAAACAAGCTCTTTTA
Source organism: Kryptopterus vitreolus (assembly GCA_030449085.1). Lineage (NCBI taxonomy): Eukaryota > Metazoa > Chordata > Actinopteri > Siluriformes > Siluridae > Kryptopterus > Kryptopterus vitreolus. The sequence goes on along the minus strand of JACRUU010000028.1, from coordinate 9,599,060 downwards.
TAGCACTCCCGCTGGGAATCACTTCAGCGCGAGGAGTTTCTCCGGTCAACTTACTGCTGCACTCTTTCCTGGAAAAGTGAAGAAGGAGTCAGGACCAGAGCGATGCGCCATGGACTTCAACACTGACAGCAGCTTCACTGCATGAGGAGGCTGGGGGAAGAGGAAAGAGGAAAAGCAAGCATTAGAATAAGAAGAGAGATATATAGGGACAAGAGAGAGAGGAAGAGGAACGGAAAAGAAAATGTGAGAACAAGAATGGGGGGATGAGGAAAAGGAGATACAACAGGGGAGAAAAGTAAGAAATTAGAACGAGGAAACTAGGGAGGAAGGAAAACGCAAATAGAGTGAAAGAGTGAATGAGAGACACAGGGCAGAAGAATGGAAGATGTACAGGAATGAGATGCAAATGGAAATGAGAAGGGACAGGAAAAGAAAAAAGAAGAAGGAAAAGAAAACAAGAATGGAGCGGAAGAGTTGAAACAAAGGGAGAAAATAATGAGCATTAGAGAGGGGGAGCGAGGAGAGAAGGAAGGGAACAGGAGAACAAAGAGACGAAGGAAGTAAGAAGAGAAGAAATGAAAAAGGGAAAAAAATGAAATGAGGATGAGACGAAAGTAGAAGAGGCAAATGAGAGAGATAGAGAGAGAGAGAGAGAGAGAGAGAGAAACAAAGCCCAACAGAATGAAAGATGAAGATGACATGCAAATAAAATGGAACAGGGAGAAGAGGAGAAAGTGTCAGAACAAGAGGAGAGAAAAATAGGAAGGAGAGGGGGAGAGAGAGAGAAAACAAAAAAATAGGGGAAAGAAAATAAAACATTAAGGGATGATTGAAAATAAGAACAACCAAATGGAGAGAATAATCAAGAATGAGAACGAGGAAACGAGACAGGAGGGAAGGAAGAAGAAATGGAAATGTAAAAAACAGGGAGAAAATGGAAACAATGGAGGTAAAGAAGAAGCAAATAACAGACAGTGTTAGACAAAAAGAGCATAAGAATAAAAGATGAAGGAGAACGAAATGCAAATCGAGGACATGGTGAAGAAAGAGAGGATTAGAAAAGAGAGGAGAAGAAGGATAGAAAGAAGGACTAAGGGTAAAGAGATAATGAGATAGTCAGCATATATTCTATTGTTGTGGTCATAAATCAGAGAGATGCGTACCCATTGTCCTTTCTCTCCCTGTAGTTTACTGAAATAGAGCTTCAGCTCCTTCACGGTGATGCTGTAACTCGCCAAAACGCCCAGCATGTCCACCAGCAGGTCTGAGAGCAGCAGAGAAATGATCAAAGACCATGCGACCACTGTCAACCCCGGAATGGGAAATATTCTGCATACAGACAGCAGTGATTGGGTTACAATCAGTTTATGATTGAGCTCTCGGCCCCATTACCCGCGATCATGCTGTCCGCTCTGTCTACTCTCAGCAGGACCAGCGTGATGAGGCCGATGTCGGTGCAGGCTTTCAGGTTCCTCACGCTCTTCTTCAGAACGGCCGTGAACATGCTCCACACCTCAGCCTGACACGTCACGTCACACTTATCCAACAGGTCCACCATGCACACGATGCTCTCCGTCTCCTGGATGATGAAGTTCATCTCCAGGTCAAACTGACCGCCAACCAGCTGCAAAGGGAGAAAGAGAGAGAGAGATTCAAATGGGTTGTGGATGCATTACAATGTATACATTTTACAGTATATATATACATATATATATATATATATTTTTTTTTTAAACCCACACCACCACACAAACACCACACACACACACACACACACACACACACACACACACACACACATATATAGTAGACGTTGTACTTTAGCTGGTGATTAGTGTGCCCAGTTTCAGTGACTTGCAATGGAGAGAGACAAGAGCTAAAACTGGGCTTCGAAACACCAAAACCACAAGAAAGACATACATGCTCCAACAGCGTGACAAATGAACTCTCTGTGGGCCGCTGGCGAGCGTAAGGCATCTCACAAGGCCGGAGACGGGTAACATCCTGGCAGCATCCCAATGTATTGTACCACATCTATGGTATTTGCATTGCATTTGATCATCAGCACTGCACACCTCAATATGGTTTAGCTGTAATAAAGGGACACTCTGCTTTCTCATTATCGACAAACCTACAAATATTAAGACCAATCCTTCATTCTTACTGAATCTGTGTAAAAGTGATTTGAGACAATATCCACTGTTAAAGAGCTGTATGAATCAAATCTTTATTTATTGTTATTTCATATTTATTGTTACTACTTTTTGAAGAACTGGAAGTGATGGCACGACCCCCACAGAGCCCTGATCTCAACATCATGGAGTGTGTGTGGGATTTACACGAAGAGACAGAAGGATGTGAGAACGTCTACATCCACAGAAGATCTGTGTTTACTTCTCCAAGATGGAACAACCTACCAGCCGAGTTCCTTCATAAACACTGTGTGCAAGTGTATCTAGAAGAATTCGCTGCTGTATTGAAGGTAAAGTGTGTTCACACCAAATATTGATTTGATTTAGATTTGTCTTTTGTTCATTCACTGCATTTCGTTCATTAATGAAAGAAAATGATCAACACTTCCATTTTTGAAAGCATTCTTTGTTTACAGCCTTTTTTTTTACACACTCGTCAAAAACTTTTGCGCAGTACTGTAGGTTACTGTACGTTTGCCTGCGGCGTAAATCGTGAAATATTTCTACAATTTTGTATCACCATCGAAATCGGAAGATTGTAAAATCGGAAGACAAACCATATTGACTTGAGGGACCATCTGCACATTAAAAAAAGTGTATTTATACAAGCGCATTTCCATTACCCTTCAAAATGCGCGAATGTAAACAACAAATTGAAAATACGGCTATAAAAAAAATACGCAAAAAAGTTTTTATGCTTGCATGAGGTGGTTTTTCATTCTACCGCTTTATCCGATCTTCCCTCGGGTCACGGGGAGCCTGTGCCTGTCTATCTCAGGCGTCTATGGGCATTAAGGCAGGATACACCCTGGATGGAATGCCAAAAAAGATGCCAACCCATCGCAGGACACACACACACTCACACATTCACACACACTAGGGACAATTTTCCAAGGTGCCAATCAACCTACCGTGTGCATGTTGTTTTTGGACCGGGGGAGGAAACCGGAGAACCCTGAGAAAAAAACCCTGAGGCACGGGGAGAACATGCAAACTCCACACACACATGGCCGAGACGGGAATCGAACCCGGACCCTGGTGGTGTGAGGCGAACGTGCTAACCACTAAGCCACCGTGCCTCTTCATGGTTTTTCAGACCATGCGAAAAAAGAATAATACGCAAAATTCGAACGGAAACGTTTTTTCCGCATTTCCAGGTCACATGATATACCTCATGCCCTGCCTTGGGCATGATGCTGCAGGTTCTGCAAGAGGCCCTATTGCACTGCGCAGCTCAAAAGTGGACTACAGTTGCTACAGTCTTTTATTGACATTTAGAAAATATCACAAAAGTTTTGCGCAAATTTGGAATGGAAAGACGCCTTATGTGAATAAATAAGTAATTAAACCAAACAAATGAATGTTCAAACGATTAAGTCAATAAACAAACACAAATCCATCCATCCAATAAGCCGCAATAAAGTCAAAAAGAGGACACAAAAGGATGACTGAGTACAAAATTTCAATGATCAAATCAAAAGAGAGAAAAACCAAAAAAAATCTATTTTTCTGACATTTTTTGATGTAAACCGGCAAAACTTGATGGTTTACAGAATAGCAAACTGCTGTGTGTAATCCTGAGGGAACTGTAGTGCACTCACGCATGGGTGATAAGTCACAGCGCCCTCTACAGAGCAGCTCATAGACAAAAAAAAAAAAAACACAACAAACAACTACTATAAAATCACACCAATCTAAACTAAACATAGAGAGGGTTTTTTTTTTAAAGCAGTTGATCAGACTTGTTCATCCAGAGTTACACCCAGACTTAAGCACTGCTCGTTATCCGGTCATTATCATTATCTAAAAAGAGCCCTGCACAGGAAGTGGGGTGCAGCAAACAGGAAGTGGCTCTAGTTAGGAAGATTTAGAAGGACAGACCGAGCTGGACTTGAACTCCTTTCTCTCACGCTTAATGATTTATGAGTATTACAGAAGTGTGAAGTTAATATTACACTTTACTCTTATTCATCAACACGAGACTGGCCATTATATAACAGAAGCATTGTACAGAAGCTTTACAAGCTTTCAAGACATTTTACATTATTTTATAATGTTTTTATAGGATATTACATGAATATTGTAAATATCCTTATCCTTATCATTAAATATTCCTTATATCCTATCCTTGTTTTAAAAAGAGCTCATTTTAGTTGGACCGTCAATGTTAAAACTCGTAGATCAGTTTAAGGCTGTCATGTGACAAACGCATACATCAGATTCGTTATGGACATTCACAAAACATTCTAATACATACAGAGATGTTACTCCTTTGACTTTTCCTTAATTCTAGTGATCATTCAGAAGCTTACTTACAAACCTAGACACCACCTAGAGCCCCTCGAATCCACTCAGGGTCCGGCAATCTTGTTTGCTTCTAGATGAGTTAGAAAGTTAAATTTTCATAATCAAGTCTTTGTTCATGCTAAATGTAACTTAAGGTTGTAAATTGTCATTTCTAACCACCGATGAGTGCAGGCGTCACCGACGTGTTGCCCACGCCCCCAAGGACCACATGAGTAGCTCTGGGGCCTGTTCTAAAAATTCTCAAAAAAACTCATCAGTGAGATGCATCTAAAATGAAAAAGATTTAATAATTCATTGTTGATAATTATTCTGAGAAATTAGAGATAAATTGGGTATTAATCTTTAATAATAGCATAGAACTAAAAGAAAATTTGTTATTATATTACTATATTAATTAGCTCTCCATTTCCAAATGGTGACCCCTGGATTAGACGAATACAATATATACACAAGTATACAAACAAGTATAAATTCGGCATTGGGACATGATGTTTCAGCCATATATATATTATATATATATATATATATATATCTATATTATATATATATATTATATATATATATATATATATATAAACACACCGTAATTTCGGACTATAAGCCGCTACTTTTTTCATAGGTTTTGAACCATGCGGCTAATAATAAGGTGCGGCTATTTGCAGATTTTTCCCGACCGCTAGGGGCTCTAACCGGAATTAGAATCAAAACTAACACAAAATAAATGCAAAGAAGAAGAAATGCGCTAGTTCCTCTTTAGCAGATATAAGTCGGTAGAAGCGGATAGAAGGAGGACAAACTCTACTTTACACGGTTAAGGTGACGTGATTTCACACACAGGAGAAATGAAGATAAATACTGTAAATTTCCAAATTTTCTCTTGGTTCTGGTGCAAACCCCTTTTACACACACACACGGCAATGCACACAAACACACACACACGCACAAATAAGAGTTTCTGCTCAGTCCGGTTCCTCTCCCGATATAAGCCCGCACTCTACAATCCCCGTCCGGGCTCGTACAATACCTAGTGTCACGGACTTCCAAGTCTCCGGTATGGTACCACGGCGCGCACGGAGCCAAGGCTCCCTAGCCTGTCTGGTCTCCTTGATTTTGAGCGGCGTCTCCCCTGAGTTCGGTTATCTCCCTAATAAATCCTGATTCTGTATAAACTCCGGAATTCCGGATCTCCGGTCCACCGTCCGGTGCAGCGCAGCGCAGCGTCCACCGTTACTACCGTGTTAAATACAGCGTCGTCTCCTGGTTCTTTATTCTTAGGAATTCCGGAGGATCTATTCCACCGTAGGTACACATACGTGTACATACATGTACATTTACAATTCAAAAGCGGATGCGGCTTGTATGCAGGTGCGGCTTATTTATGAATTTTTTTGGGTTTTTTTTTAAATAGAGCAGATGCGGCTTATATCCACGTGCGCTTTATATATATTTTTTATTTTTATTTTTTATTTTTTTTTACTTATGCAAATATACCAGTGCATATATATTTACTTATATGCACTTATCTTTATACCAATGCACCAAGGTGAATCAGTAAATCTTATAATCCTGAATGAGCGCACAAGATTGTGATTATGTAGTGACTTTGCTGTAAATGCAAATTACACACTATAAACACTATATAAGAATATTATTAAGTACTAATATTAAGTTTTTGTATCTCCTAATTAGGACATGTAGGACTTGGATGCAGATCATGGAAACATGAGGGGGGGGAGGGGGGTGTAGCTCAGTAGTTAAGGCTCTGGACTACTGATCGGAAGGTCGAGGGTTCGAGCCTGGTATCGCCAAGCTTCCACCCTTGGACCCTTGAGCAAGGCCCTTAACCCTCTGTGCTCCAGGGGGCGCTGTATCATGGCCGACCCTGCACTCTGACCCCAGCTTCTACTAGAAGATTTTATCTCACAGTGCTGTAAAGCATTTGTGACAAATAAAGGTTATCGTGATGACGGAGGAAGGTTTTAAAAAGAACCAGATCTCGCTCTGTTTACATTACAGACTGACCCTGATGTTTCGGCTCCGAGGTGATGTCTAGTGGACTTTGCGTTTAATCCTCCTGAATCCTGTGCTGGTTTTGGAGCTGCATGTGCACAAGTACGAATGTTGACAATGAAGCACATTTGCACATTTAGTACTTGGGGTTGCCTTCAGAGTTATTGCCATGTTTCAGAAACAGCTACAAAGCCGTTGTGGGCAAAAACCCGCAATGTTCATCTTTTGTTTGAGGCAACTCCCAATTGAAAGGGGAAGTTGGAGCTCCGTGCTTAAGACTGAATCAGGAGGTCATGAGTTAAAATCCCAGCACCAACAAGCCATTATCATTGGGCCCTTAAGCAAGGCCCTTATCCCTTGACTGCTCAGTAGTAATTCATTCTGGATAAAATATCCACCCAGTGCCGATGGAAATGAAGTAGTGAAGCAATATTTTCTGTCTTGTTTCCATGGTAACACAACTCTCTCTTTTTTTTTTCAATATTTTATTTCTCTATTTTGCCTAGTTGGAAATGTTTGAGTTATCAGCTTTAATCGAGTATAATGTGCACTAAATCTGCACGATACATTTCCTAACCACACATTTTCTTAATGGTATGTAACACAATAGTTACTTTTACATCTGTGAAGCTGGAGCACTTCAAATTTCAACTAGTGGATATGAGCAGGACTTCCTGGCACGATGCGTTCCTATGTTACGTCTTGGAGACGGTCCACATGCTTCTGTTTCCTGAGATACTGAGTGTGTGATGAAAGAAGTCACACTGGCACTTCCTGCTTCTTTACTACGTCCCACGTGTACAAAGACGGAATTTTCATCGGGCTACATTTACGGTGTAATATTTCACATGTTCAGCTGAAAGTTGTGATGGATGTGTGGATCCAGTGGTGGAATGATGTGGCTAAAATGAAAGTATGCAGTTGTGTCATTTCATGCAGATGGAATTAAAAAAAAACGGAGCGAAATCACACGTAGAGGGAAAAGGGGAAGAGAGATTCGGAATAGGTTAAAATGAGAAAAACAGACAAAAGAAAGAAAAAGAGAATAGAAACAGAAAGAGAAACTGTCAGGTACAGAGAGAGAGAGAGAGAGAGAGAGAGAGAGAGAGAGAGAGAGAGATGGAGGGGGAGGGGTGCGTCCATGAAAAAGAGCAGTCTGGTTGCTCATGTATGTATTATGTGTGTTATTCAAAAAAATTTCCTCCAATAGTCCTGAGAAAAAGCACAGTGTGTAAGTGTGTAAGTGTGTGTGTGTGTGTGTGTGTCTATGATGAGACCGGTCCCACTGTCATCACTAGTACAATGTTTACTTATAAACATAAACACACACTCATCACTCGTGCTGACACCGAGGTAAAAATCATAACATACTGTAAGCAGAAAAACACAGTGACACTACTGCAGTGCGACTCCCTACAAACCTACTGCATACAGACACAAACACCTCAACAACACCAACACTAAGTTTACTCTTTGTAAGTTATTTTTGCTTTACAATCGACATTAGCTTGATATCCGTTTCCTATGTGGGTTAAATGAAACAGCATGGAGAGGATGGGGTGATGTCTGGGTAGGTGAAAGGGGTAATTATCTCTGATGCTACTATTACGGTATATATTCACGGGTGGGTGAAGCGCAGATGGAAAAGAGAAAGTATCATTCTGGTAGGTGAGATCATGTGAAAAGGTCTCACACAAGCAGAGCTAAGACAAGCTTATGATCCAAGTTATGGTGTGGCAAAGTAATGGGGACAAGGTATAAAAAAAAAATATTACAGGTAAAATGACAAAAAAGGAATTCGAATTCATAGAAAATAAAATGAACTACTCCAAAAAAAAATGTATATATATTTATATTTATATATATATATATATATATATATATTTTTTTTTTTTTTGGGGGGGGGGGAATTTAGTTCACATCTATACTATCTATCACTATTTGACCAAAAAAAGAGGACATTTTCCTTGTTATATTCATGTGAAACTGAAGTTCTGATGAATGTGCAGTGTGAAAAAAAAAAAAATTTCTTACTGCCTTCTACTGCAAGTAAACACCAACACGACCGAGCACCAAAGCAAACGTTTGCACTCAACGAAAAACCACAATCACCGCCAGCATTGACTCACAACAATGAACATACAACTCGGTAGACCATTAAGCCTGACACTTACATACAGGTGCATCTCAAGAAATGTCAGAATGTTCATTTATTTCAGTACTTTTTGTGAAACTTGTGTATTAAATAAAGTACTTTGAGTCTTTGGTTCTTTTAATCATGATGATTTTGGCTCACATTTAACAAAAGCCCTCAACATTTGTAATCTAAAAACAATTAGATTATGTTATAGGACCAATAAAAAAAAACATTTTTTTAGTGAATTGTTTAAATATCGCCTCAATTTGGCGCGGCATGTCTGCTATGGTATGGAAGCCCAGGTTTCTTTGACGGTGACCTTCAGCCCATTTGCATATTGTTTCTCTTGTTTCTCATTCGCTATGAGGTACAGGTCAGGTGAGTTTGCTGGCCAGGAAAGCACACACCATCACCATAGACATTTATTCATCTTTTGGTGCTTTTGGCAGTGTGGGCAGAGGCCAAATCCTGCTGGAAAACCAAATCAGTATCTTTAAAAAGCTGCTCAGCAGAAAGAAGCATGGAGTGCTTTAAATGTCTTGATAAATGCATGCAGTGATTTTGGATTTCAATAAATAAATAAATAAAAACCAGAGGACCAATAGAAGATGACATTTCACCCCAAATCACCACAAACTGTGGAAATTTAACACTGGACTTGAGCTTCTCCACCCTTTCTCCAGATTCTAGGCCCTTGGTTTCCACATGAAATACAAAACCTGGTCTAATCTGAAAATAGGACGCCTCTGACGTTGTCTGTGGTTCAGGAGCGGCTTAGCAAGAGGAATACGACAACCGTGGCCAAATTCCTTGACACGACCGTGTGTGGTGGCTCTTGATGCCTTGACCTCAACCTCAGTCCATTCCTTTTGAAAGTCCGCCCAAAATAATGAAATCGATTTTGCTTGACGAGTCTCTCAAGGCTGCGGTTCTCTCGGTTGGTTGTGCATCTTTCTCTTCCACTCAACTCTCTGTTAATGCTTTGACACAGCACTCTGTGAATAAATGTTTGTGGTTTACCCTCCTTGTGAAGGGGGTCAATGATTGTCTTCTGAATAACTGTCAGATCAGCAGTCTTCCCCATGATTGTGTAGATTAGTGAACCGAACAGAGAGATCTTTTGAAAGGCTCGGGAAACCTTTGCAGGTGTTTTGAGATGAGTAGAGGATCGGCATGTCAAAATATTCCAATTTATTTTGAGAGAGAGTGTGAATTGGTGGGTTTTTGATAGAGACAAAATCATCACCATTAAAAGAACCAAAGACTTAAACTACTTCAGTCTGTCTGCTTTGAATTTCTTGGACTTCTCCCAAGGTAATTTTTTTTTCCTCCATTTGTGTCACCGATTTCCTTGCCACTGTCACCAGTCGTCCATGGCTTACTCAGTTGGGGACACTTAATCACCAGCGATATTGTACACAAATGTAACACAACTTTTCTGTGTATTATTGATATTACCTTTCTATTTAATACTGTACAGTAATGTTAAAAGTGCTATATACATAAAGGTGACTTGACAATTTGAGTTAAATTACTGAAATAAATGAACTTTTCTATGATATTTAATCATTTATTGAGAGGTGCCTGTACATTCACATACACATACACAAATAGTTACCGTAAATTCTGGACTATAAAGCGCACCTGGATATAAGCCGCATCCGCTCTATTTGAAAAAAAAAAACCCCAAAAAAATCATAAATAAGCCGCACCTGCATACAAGCCGCATCCGCTTTTGAATTGTAAATGTACATGTATGTACCTAAATAGATCCTTTCCTAACCTGTATTTTAACACGGTGTAACGGTGGACGCTGCACAGAGACGCGGAGATCCGGAATTCATACAAAACAGGATTTATTAGAATAAAGAACTCAGGAGACGCCGCTCATACGGAGCGGCCAGACAGGCTAGGGAGCCTTGCGCTCTGCGCGCCGTGGTACCGGGAGTACCGGAGAGCAGGAGCGGTGGCGGACTTGGCAGTCCGTGAATCGGGAACAGACAAAGGTTAGGCATAAACATATATCGAGCGTCCGTGTCCGCGACACTAGGTATGTGCTACGAGCCCGGACGGGGATTGTAGAGTGAACCGGTCTTATATCGGGAGAGGGAAAATCAAGAACAACTTTGGCTGATTTGTGCGTGTGTGTGTCTGTGTGTGTGTGTGTGTGTGTGTGTGTGGGTGTGTGTGCGGGCGTGTGTGCGTGTGTGTGTGTGTGTGTGTGTGTGTGTGTGTGTGTGTGTGTGTGTGTGTGTGTGTGTGTGTGTGTGTGTGTGTGTGTGTGGAAAAGAGCAGGGAGGAGAGAGAGCACTGAGCAGAAACTTTACTGATTAAAACGGGACAGAACCAAGAGAAAATAAGCGCTATTTACAGTATTTATCTTCATTTCTCCTGTGTGTGAAATGACGTCACCTTAACCTTGTAAAGATAGAGTTTGTCCTCCTTCTATCCGCTTCTACCGATTTATATCTGCTAAAGAGGAACTAGCGCATTCTTCTTCTTTGCATTTATTTTGTGTTAGTTTTGATTCTAATTCCGGTTAGAGCCCCTAGCGGTCGGGAAAAAATCTGCAGAATAGCCGCACCTTATTATTAGCCGCATGGTTCAAAACCTATGAAAAAAGTAGCGGCTTATAGTCCAGAATTTACGGTAAGTGGAATAAATAAGGTTTTGGACATGTGATATTTAGTCTGAATTTGCTTTTATAATAGCCTCAATAACTACATTTAGGAGTGTGTTTGTGGAGATTTGGGCTTATTTGTGTTTCCACTCCCACCTGTCTAAAGCCTATCTTCATACATTGTGCACAGGGGTTTTGTCATGCTGGAACAGCTTTGGGTTTTCTAGTATGTGGGGGCACAAAATTTTCATTAAACACCCTATACATCTGTGCGATTCAAACAGATACTGGTACAGTTTGCCAAAGAACTGCATACGACAGGTGTCAAAATATACTTTTGTCCATACAGTGTACTTATGCACACACACACACAAACCGAGGGAAATCTGAGAGCATATCTAATAACCTGGTAATTTATTCAGACACTTCAAGACATTGTCGAAACCCATTTCAAGGAGTTGGTATAATTTACATCTCCATCCTCTGCATTCTTCTACCCCATGTCCCTCCTCTGGCCTTGTCCAAACCGTCTCAATCACTCATCCGTCACCTCGTCTGCAAACCTCCATTGTCATTCTAATAACCCCAATTCTGTCCCTCAAACCTCCCCTTTATCGCCAAGATTCTAGATAAGGTTGTAGCACAGCAGTTACGTTCACACCTACTTAGGAATAACATTTTGGAAATATATCAATCAGGATCAGGACGTTGCTTGATCTTAGTGTAGCTTTCGCACTCCATCGATCACAAAATCCTACTTGCTAGAGTAGAAAATGTTGGAATAAAGGGAACAGGTCTCTCCTGGCTTAGATCTTGTTTGTCTGATCGTTATCAGACTATAGATGTAAATGGTGATTTCTCTACACCCTTTTAGGTAAACTTTGACATTCCGCAAGGATCTGTCTTAGGCCCTCTGCTTTTTCCCTTATACATGCTGCCTCTGGGTTAAACATGGTTTTAGCTTCCATTGATTTGCTGATGAGACGCAGTTGTTTGTTTCAGAAAAACCACATGACAGATCAGCTTTACAATGTTGAGGAGTGTGCTCGATAACTCCCTTCTCCTTTACTTGGATATGACGGAAGTACTTTTACTAGGACCACATGCAGCTCATTTTCTGTCTCGGTGTGTACAGCAGTCACAAACCTTGGTGTGATTATTGACTCAAGTCCTTCCTTTGAGACTCATGTGAATAACATCGTCTTCTTTCACCTTCGAAATAGTGCTAAAATTAGAAATATGCTACAGGAGGCAGAAAAACTAGTTCATGCTTATTTTAACACCTCGGCTAGACTACTGTAACGCTCTACTGTCTGTCTGTTCTAGTAAATCCATAAATAAGCTTCAGTCAGTCCAGAACGCAACAGATAGAGTTCTTACCAGATCCAAAAAATATCACCCCTGTAATAATGATTCTACACTTGCTTCCCAGTAAATCTCGAATTGATTATTACTACTGATGTATAAAGCCCTCATTTGTGATCCCAGTGTTCTGCCCCTCTCCTCAGACTGTGTCAGTGTCCCAGCATGCCTCAGGATGGAGTTTGCTTCAATTAAAGGCCACTCTGCAAGGATGTTCCTCAGGGAGGGGATCCAAGAAATTACATTGCCACTCTGAAGTTTAGAGGCTGAATTGGGACTCCCTCTGCACTACTGACCCAAGGCTACCGTATATGAATTGAATTGGACTCCTTATGAAAGCATCTTTCTCACGCCCTCCCAACTAAAGTCTACTTGTCAATAGCACTGTAATGGGGTTAGTTCAATCTGAATGAAAATGGTCCATTTTAATCCCTCAATCAAGAATACAAATGGCCAAACCGAATGAATCTTTTTGAGAGGGTTTCTGTAAACCAAACAAAATGATAATTCTGCCATGTAAAATGCATCGACATCATGTCACGTCAAGAAACAACGTGCGTCCTGAAGTCTCAGAGTATGAGCACTACTCCTTGATTAAGAGCAACACTATATATAAAACAGCGTACATAAGGAACAATGGAACTCCGTGTCGACAACAAAGAGCTGAAAAAGCTGGAAAATGTAAACGCCATATCGGATTAGATAAGTCTCATGTGAACATCCCACTGAAACCTTCACTCGGAATGACAGAAAAGTACACATGTAAACATGAGAACAATCCCTTTCACTTTTGCAGATATTCTTCTATTAAAAAAATTACTCCTGCCCTCTTCTCCACCTTGGCCTGCACTCTTTTCTGCACATCAACACTTCAACCTTCTTCTCAAAAAGGCTTTTTTCAACAAAAAAAGTCAGTTTTGACACTTTTGAGAAAATCCATAGTCACGGGGAGTCTGTGCCTATCTCAGGCGTCTATGGGCATTAAGGCAGGATACACCCTGGATGGAATGCCAACCCATCGCAGGACACACACACACACTCATACATTCACACACTTGGGACAATTTTCCAAGGTGCCAATCAACCTACCATGCATGTTTTTTGGACCGGGAGGAAACCGGAGAACCCGGAGAAAAAAACCCTGAGGCTCGGGGAGAACATGCAGACTCCACACACACATGGCTGAGATGGGAATCGAACCCGGACCCTGGCGGTGTGAGGCGAATGTGCTAGAAGACTTCCAGGATAAATTCCAGAAATGGCAGGAACCCTTGGAGCACTGCAACAAGGCGATTATCTAAAGGTGATAGGGAATAAATGTAGCTAAATAACCTACAGTGCAAGCCTTCAAACTTTTAGATACCACTTCAAATATTTGTTTGTATTCTTTAATCAAAGCATAGAAAAGTTAGTTATCAATCACAAAAAATATATCCTTCATCTTAAATGTAATTAGCCAGCTATGCAGCACGAGATAGCACAAAATAGTTTTTACTCTTTCCTGATTGGCTGACTGAAACCAGCAGCTGCACTCATTTGCATAATGAAAATTTGCCTCAAACTTACATAAAGGCAGATTTTTCTTTTTTTTTTTAATTCATGGGTTTTTAATCCATGTTAAAACTCAAGACCATGTACAAATAAATTCTACTATAGGAAGTTTATTTCAAGTGATACCAAGTAAGATTAACCCCCCCCCAAACACACACACACACACACACGATAAGATTGAAGACACACCCCTCCTTCACACACAAATTTAAATTCTAGCATGTGAAGCGGGATGACTGTTTTTCCACATATTTGTACATTAAATATGTTATATGGCCTTTCTATATCAATTGACACGGTCACTCTTACTACACACACACACACACACACACACACACACAAACACACAATAGTGATTTAGCAGAGCATGATTTGCTTCTTTGGGGTGAAAGGGAATAGGCAGATTATAGCGCTTCTGGGTTCCAGGATTGTGTTCTGATATGAAGGACAGATTGAAAGCAGTGTGTGTGTGTGTGTGTGTGTGTGTGTGTGTGTGTGTGTGTGTGTGTGTGTGTGTGTGTGTGTGTGTGTACGTGCGTGCGCACGCGGTCATGTACATGTACCACACAAAGGGAAAAAAGAGCATTGCTATTTAAGGAAAATGCTCTACTTTTGAGACACTAATTTCACTTGGTCTCAAATATCTACATACATCACACACACACACACACACACACCTGAGAAACAAAAGTGGATTAGTGTTCTGCTATCCAACCTCATTAGATACTAATAAATTTCCTTTGATTAACCCAGGTTATGCAAATTAACAGACTTGTTTCACTGGGTCATTGTTTACCTAATTACAAAAGGGTGAAAATTCAATAGAATAACATTTATTTGTCACATATACATTACAACACAGGGAAATTCTTTCTTTGCATATCCCAGATTGTTGTTTGGAAACTGGTGTCAGAGCGCAGGATAATACAGCACCCATGAGGTTTAAGGGCCTTGCTGAAGGACCCCGTGTGTGTGGCAGCTTGGTGATACCAGAGCTCAAAACGCCGACCTTCCCATCAGTAGCCCAGGGCTTTAGACCCTTGAGCTACACCCCTCCCCCAATCAACAAAAGAGACCTGGCCAATCAGGTGCAGACACTTGCCACGTCGTCACGTCTTCCACGCACTCCATTTCCATCTGTCAATCTTGTCCTCATCCACAATACGATGTTCGCATCTTTAGTCCGAAAGCTTAAAGCGTGTGCTTTCATCCAAAATGTATTTAACAGTATAAAATCCAGAACACACAATTCAGCACTATGCGCTGGAGTCAACACTTTTCAGTAGTGAATTCAAACTTCTTGACTTGCATTGAAAAAGTCACTCAGCAGGGTCAGGTTGCGAGTCTTTGTGTGGCGGTAACTGAGAACGTGCAGCAGGTGTAAATAATTCACCACCCTACACAAGGTGTGCTAGGTGTGTGTGTGTGTGTGTGTGTGTGTGTGTGTGTGTGTGTGTGTGTGTGTGTGTGTGTGTGTGGCGTGCGCGTGTGCGCGCGCGAGCGAGAGAGAGAGAGAGAGAGAGAGACAGTGAATGTACATTCAGTAGAGTATTACCCTGCTCAAAGGGAGCTTGGCTCTAAATTACTGATAGTAACCGAAAAATCCAACAAGGTAGATTAATGTTTACGTTTTACGTTAAGAGCAGTCAACAACAACATCGTCGCTACTGTGATCCAACATGATCCAAAGTTCCAACATGAACAAAAGCACAATAATCCACAGTCCTCTGAAACCAGATCTAACCTATAAAATCGCAGTTAGCCGAGTGGCAGGTTTAACTAACCAGGGATGAAGAATGCACTCTAAATTGCTCTAGAATGCACTTCGTAGAGAAACGGTTGTGAAAGAATTTGGGAGGGTTGCAGACAAGATAAAGAATGTGCAATATCAAGTTCTATAATTTACTTGAGACAAACTATTTGCTGTGTTGGAGTCCAACAAACATGCTATAAGAGGTTTGAGTGTTTAACTGGGTTCTGGATTGAACACTGCATACTTTGTTGTCTTAAACACATAATAGAATATTTTATTTGGGATTCTAGAGAGCTCTCTGAACACGTTATACAATGTGTTGGAACTGGGTTCTGGAGAACACTCCAAAGATTGCACAATGTGTTAACCTGGATTATAGTATGCACTCTAAACAGATTACATAATCTGTTAAACTGGATTCTAGAGTGCACTCTGTACAGGTTTTACAGTGGGTCAAGCTGGATTCTAGAATGCTCTCGAAACACATTATATGATGTGGTAAACTAGATTCTGAACAGGTTTACAGTGTGTTAAACGGGGTTGTAGAGGGCACTTTGACCAGGATTAACAATGTGTTAAACTGGGTTCTTGAGAGCACTTTGAACAAGTTCTAAAATGTGTTTAATAGGTCTGAAAGAAAGGTGTCCAAAAGACATGGAATATTCAGAATGGAAGACGCCATTTTCTGTGAATGGAACACGGTGACAAGCAAACTCAGGAAACTCATTTTCATAAAACACAAATGTAGCCAATGAGCTCCCTCATGCTCGTCGGTAGTCTGGTTCAGAAGTGAAATGACGTGATGACCAGAGAACTAACCCTTTTCAGTTCCCTGAGGGATCGCTTACAGCATGTCCAGACATGAGAACACCACCTGTCACCTGCTTCCACCATCCCTATAGCAACCAGCAAAGGTCACGGGTCATAGCTTTATGCCATAAGCGCGAGCACCACGTTATCTATACAGCAGAAAAAAATAAACTGAGGCTGGAAACACTAACCATGGTTTAAACAACCTATAAAGAGTTTTGAACTAGAATACTGCAGAGGCTCTTTTAGACCCCGTTTCTCACATACACGTTTATGCCACAAAAAACATGGTTCTAGAATTCATTCTGAACAGGTTCATCAGTGAGTTTTAAGTATAGTAATATCAGTGAGTAATAAGTATATTAAATCTCGTTCTAAAAATGCACTCAGGAGACGTTAATTAGTGTTTTTAATCAGGTTCTAGAATACATTCTCAATATATCAAACAAGTATTTGATTTGAGGTCTGGAAATCACTCTGAACAAGTTAATCCATATGTTTCCCCACATTCTACAATGCACTCTGAACATGTCATTCATTGTGTTTAATTGGATTCTAGAATGTATTCTAACGGAGTTAAGTGTGTTTAGTTTGGTTCTAGAGCACACTCTGAATAAGTTAATCAGTGTGTAAATCAAATTCCAGAATGAATAAGTTATTTGATGTGATCAGGCTCCGGCAACCTGTTTAATTTTTCTTAACAGCCCAAACAATGAGCATACGATCTGATCTTTCATCACATACGATCAGTTCTGATCACAGCACGTGAAAATAATATACAACCAAGAGGAAGAGAGGAGAGTCAGGTGTTGTGAGAGTGTATGTGTGTGTGAGAGAGAGAGAGAGAGAGAGAGAGAGAGAGAGAGAGATCTGTCAAACAAGTACAAACTGCCCACTCAGAGAAAGAGGCTCAAATCATTATAATAAATTAGATTAACAGGTCAGTGGAGAGAAACAGAGAGACACAGGGCGAGAGAGAGAGAGAGAGAGAGAGAGAGAGAGAGAGAGAGAGAGAGAGAGAGAGAGAGAGACACAGAGCGAGAGAGAGAGAGAGAGAGAGAGAGAGAAAGACAGAAAACTGGTTGACGTGAACAACATTTTCTAAACAATTCAGTAGAAATGGGCCAAACTGTGAATGAGTACAAGTGTGTGTGTATGTGTGTGTATTTGTGTGTATGTGTGTGGTGTGTGGTGTGTGTGTGTGGTTGGTGTCTGGGTTATTTTTTCCTCTGGACAATTTCAAACAGGATGCAAATCCAAATTAACACCATTAAAGTGCAATGAGATAAGTGTCCCTGACTCAGAGGAGCCAATTTGGAAACATTTCCTAGAAAGGACGCTGAACAAAGTCATAGAGTGTGTTCAAATGTTAAAAAATTTAATTTAAAAAATACATTTAAAACACAGTATACATTATACGTACATTAATGCCTAATGTCTTGTTTCTTTTCACCTAATGACATGCACTCTAGACTCCTGGGGGGCGTGTCTTCTTCAATAAACAGTAGAATATGTTTGCAGTAAATGTGGACCTTTGGTGTGTTTTGGTGTGTTATTAAAGATGTTTGTTTAGATTCAGTGTGTTTGTGTGTGTGTGTGTCATGTATGGAGGTTACAATAGCAACTTACAAAAGCAGTTGAGCAGGTTAGTAAATGCAGGGAGTGCTGCACTTCCTTATTACTCTCACACACACACACGTTTATCTTACTCACTCACTCATCCACTCTCTTATACACACTCACACACACACACACGGTGTTAACTGATGAATATCACGGTCATGATTACTGAGACACTTAATCATTCAGCACAGTCAAATTTATGCGATAGTTTAAACATCAAAAATGAACACAAACTGTGTCTGTAACAGCAACATACAAGAACAATCTTCACGCAGGGGGTTCGTCATCACGTCTTGCAGCTCCGCAAACCATATGAATACACTATAACCAAGCCTGTGATTGGTCACTACAAACACATGTGCTCAGGAAGCAGAACTTTCACTTGCAAGTTGCAACTCACAAATGCATTTTTGTCATTTTCGGCTACAGAATTAGGTCAAATCTTTTAATGGTTTATGGAATTATCTTGTCACTATAACCGACAGCAGCAACGTGTCAACATTTCATTTCTTTACTTCACACTAATGAAATGAGATCTCTGTCGATAAATCTTTTGCGATAAAAACATTTGCTTGATTTAAAGCACCAGTATGATTTAATTGTGACTTCACATTTTGACTTTTCCTTTTTATGTCAAACTTTTACAATTTTGTAAAACTTTAAAACTTTATCATAATTGATTGTTTTTTTTAGTTAATATATAAAACTTTGGATCATTCTGGAACATCCTTATACTATTTATAATTTTATATAAAATTTAGACTTTTTAAATGATCAAAAACGTTCACTTGTGAAAAAAATCTGATCCTAAAAATACATATATGTATATATATTTTATTCCACTTCATTTTTGCCAGCAGAAATTTCGTATAAAAGCTGAATTTAGAATCTCAGATACCTGATTTAATGTGTTGCATTTTTATTTACAAATAGATCATTGCTCAAAATGTTTATTAACTCAAAATCTCAAATCTGTTCAATGAATGTTTATTTGTATAGCACTTTTAACAATGAACATCTTAAATATTTGACTAAGTATCTAAATGTAGAAAAATATATGATATGCATTTATTTTTTTCTATTCATAAACTCTACAATTATATATATATATATATATATATATATATATAATAGATATATATATATATATATATATATATATATATATATATATATATATATATATATATATATATATATATATATACATACATACATACATACACACACTCTATTTAGAATGATCTAAATATTTTTCCTGTGTTCTCACTAAAAAATGCTGTCACATGACCACATTAAGTGTCTGTGTGTGTACTGTGTTATTAAACAGACACAATTAAACCAATTCCCACAACCATACACTAACCAACTTCCTGTCATGTGTGACCTTTAACCTTAACACCAAGTGTTGTGTGCTAAAACCCTAAAGGCAAAAAAAGGCGCAATATCTAACACAATCACATTTATACACGCAGTGCAACCATCTTAGAGCCATAATCACGGTTTCACTGCGAAATTGTTCTCTGGTAATCTGTGGTCTGTCACACAACTGTGGATTAAAGATAAAAAATGTAAAAAAAAAAAAACTAAAGCAGGTTTTTTGAATCGTGCATCACAGCTGCATATTCAGGCTTTTCTTCAACCCCCCAAAACAAAAAATATACTTGTGTTTAAACCTATTTCCCGTTTCAACAGTAGCCTGCAGTGTCAGGTTGTACACACACGAGGACAAGAGTGAAAAAAGTGAACAAAGTGTTAAAATGTGTGGAATGAAATTCCCCTTGATCTGATCAAATCGGAACCTTACATTTGGTGATTACAACTAAAGTATAACTAAAGTTGATATCCTGGAGGCTGGTAGAGCTCAGGTCAGTTTCGTTTCACTTTTGTACAGCTGCGTGGGAAAAGGAAAAACCTCAAACAAACAAACAAACAAACTGGGCTGGATATTGTGTTTTTTTTTTTCCCGGGGGATATGCTGTCTTTAAACCGGATCCTTTCGAAAAATGTTTCATTTACGCCAAAGACGTAAAGATGTAGGATGGCGCAAAGACACCATTCTACACTAATAAATCTGGGTCATTCCAATCATGCAGTTCAGCCACTGCAGAGCAACCATTAACATCCACGTGTTGTATACTTTCGCCCCAAGTCGCATAATACATAAACAAACGAGTCAATCAATCAAATAAAGAAATAAATTCTCTCGTGCATGTCCATGCGATCGACTCACCAGGTTGAAAACGGTCTCCACGATGTCTCGGTTCGTCACATCGCCAGCCTCGATGAGTCCCTCCAGCACGCCGAACTTCATCGGGATGCTCCGAATGGACACAGTTGGCGTGATGCCCCCTCCACCAGGGGGCGCGTTCTCCTCCGCCATACCAGGTGAGAGACACCTGTTCCTCTTGAAGGTGACTCGGGTTTCAATTAGTGCCTGGAGAGTAAAAGAGGAATTGAAGAGAAGACTTAAAATGAAGTGTCCATCCAATGCGTGGGGGGGGAGGGGGGTGGTGTCTGGAAATACAGGTGAGATTCCAGGTGAGAGTGCGCGCAGGCGCTCAGCACTTTTACCCAAAAAAAAGGGGGGTCTATGAGGAAGTCTAGAGGATATTGCTACAACTTATTGCTAAAAAAAAAAAGTGTTAAGAAAATGTACGCAGGGGAAAAAAAAGCAATAAATGATATTTAAGAAATGCCAGACTACGAAATGATTATGAAGGCTGGTTATTAAGACAGACAGGAAACTGAGCTTCACCTCTTCTGAGCAGGATAAGGAGCGCTCTCTCTCTCTCTCTCTCTCTCTCTCTCTATACCTCTGTCAGCTACAAACACTCCGAAACGGGACGAGAAATCCTCCGGGTCGCTGCTCCGGCTGCACCCTGTGAGCTCGCAGTTGTTCTCGGAGTTTTATTTGTGTTTTGTAGAGGGCCAGCGCTTCCTGAACCCGCTCAGCTCCGGCTCGCCGCCGCCATGACAGTAGGTGCTAGTGGGTGAGCGAGCGTTGCGCATGCGCAGTGCGTGTCCGAGCGAAGCTGTGCAGGGATCAGGTGTGCTGCAGGTACACAGCTCTAATGCCGCTCTGTGCTCTGTGTGTTCAGCAACACACTCTTCAGTACAGCCTGCAGGGCATGTGGAAATAAAAAATACTTCTTCGTTCATGAAGGAAAATGGTGTTCATTTTTGAAACGATTTATATAGTGATCAATCCGGATCTTTTGCTTCTAGATGTTATTTAGAGTATGAATTGGATTTGCGTGTAAGTATATACAGCATTAAACCGTGCTTAATGGCATGATTTTCATGAGGCGTTTATACCTAATGGGCAAGTCAGTGGAAAAACTCCCTGACATCATAGGAGAAAGAAACCTTGGAGGAACCAAAAGGGAATCCGTCCTCATGCACAGTAGGTGACACCAACTGTACATTCATTACAGTTGCATCCCTTAATGCAAAATGTGGTCCTGAGCCATTATAGCAGACTTTTACTCTTCATTGTTTTTATTATAATACTCCATCATACTTTAATTAATATACTCATATTACTCTAAGTAGGGGCACGGTGGCTTAGTGGTTAGCACGTTCGCCTCACACCGCCAGGGTCCGGGTTCGATTCCCGTCTCGGCCATGTGTGTGTGGAGTTTGTATGTTCTCCACGTGCCTCAGGAGGTTTTTCTCCGGGTTCGCCGGTTTCCTCCTGGTCCAAAAACATGCACAGTAATTTGTTTGGCACCTTGGAAAATTGTCCCTAGTGTGTGAATATGTGTGTGAATGAGTGTGTGTGTGTGTGTGTGTGTGTGTGTGTGTGTGCCCTGCGATGGGTTGGCATTCTATCCAGGGTGTATCCTGCCTTAATGCCCATAGACGCCTGAGATAGGCACAGACTCCCCGTGACCCGAGGGAAGATCGGATAAAGCGGTAGAAGATGAACGAGTGAACAGATGAACAAATATTACTCTAAGTGTATTTCATTGACCTTGTACCCACACGTGCAGTGATAATAAAGTTGAATCTAATCTAATCTATTATTAATTATGAGCCAAGATGTCATTTTTGGTGGATTATATTCTGGTAAAATATTTGGGTAAATTTCACACACACATTGTGTTCATCTGTTTGAAATACTTCAGTTAAATTAAAGAAAGCAAAGTAGACTTTGTATGTGAATGTAAAAATTTTGTATTGTGGACGGATTGTCTCATTGCGTATTCTGTAATGCATATTCATATACATTTTGCAACCTCTACATTCTAACTATATTCTGTATACTTTTCATGTAATATGTGCAGAAATGTATTACGAAATTAGCAAATAAATGGTGTGTGAGTTTCTTCTGGGATCTTTTCATAAGGGACCTGCTGAGAATTAGGATCTGGAACGATCAGTTATTACACTTCCTAATATACACGTTATCATTTATTCTTGTTCTTTTAGCTGCTCCCTTTAGGGGTCGCCACGGATCACAAACCTTACCATATGCAATGTATGTTCATGTATCAATAACAGTGTCAACCTCAATCTCTTTTAATCTCTTAAATCAAATATCAAGTCAGTAAAAATATTTGTTAAAATTATTTCCCACCAGTGTATGGGAGTTTTTTTTTGTAAACGGATAAACAATCAAAAAATATATAAACACAATAAAATGATTGCAATTAGTAGTATTAATGTCTTGTTATGGTTATATGTCATTTAATAATGCAAAAAAGTTTATATACATACATCTACATATATACACGTATACATATATATGTATATAATACATATGTTTATATGTAGATGTATGTATCTAAACTTTTTTTTGTTTGTAAAAAAAAAAGGTATAACATTATTTAATACTTTAATGTGCCCAGGGGATAAGTATTGTAGAAATATATATTTTAAAAAATATATATACACTTTTATATTTTATATTTATATTATTATTATTGTTGTTGTTGTTAAGACCAGCATGTTTGTAAAGGAAATCTGTGTGTGTCCTTGTGGATAGTTTTTGCTTTCTTCTCCTCAAGGGTCCCGTGATGAAGCATGTGCTTGTCGTCATACACTCCCTCAGTGAGAAACCTCGGAGGGGGTTACCAAGGTAACAGCCCTTGAGACCTCACAATCACAAGCAAATATGTTGTGATGGATCTACAGCCCAACTTTCATTACACGTGTGTCAGCTTTTATTGATTTATTTTTAACTACATTTTTTTTACTAAAAAGTTTAGTTTAACTAAAAAGTGGAATTTTAACACTAATGTTAATTACTGCAACTAGTGTGTTTACAGCATTTATATTACTGACATTAAAACTTATAAAAGGTTTTTATGAGGGGTGGACAGATTGTGCAGTTCTGTAGTGAAATGATAAATGCTCACAATTAAAAATGTAATGTCTCATGCAAGAGAAAATGTAATTTAATAACTGATAATTAGATGTGATAAAATTAGGTAAAAAATTAGGTTATCAAAAATAATGTAAAAAAAAAGTAAATGTTATTAATTATTTAATCCTTACAAGTGAATTAGATCTTTTTGGCCTGTGAAATAAATTCCTTTCATTGTTGTTTATTTCATCTTTAATAATAATCAGTCTTTAAGCTTTTTTTTTTTTAAACAGAAAAGTAGTCCATATGCTGTTTGGTGGCATTGTGTACACTACAACATGTAGACCACAGGAAGCAAAGCGGAGGTTTGTCTAATGAGGTCAAAAACAAAATAATATACATGTTAAAGATAAAGTGGAGTAATCTCAATGGAGTGTGATATTCACTACAGTGAATACAGTTGCAAATATTATTAAGAAGTGTGAGGATTAAAGGACTTATAGCCTTAAACCCAAATGACCCAAATTAATTCCACAGATGACCTCAGAATCGTCTGATGCTATACTACAATGTTTGAACGCCACACAGAACCCATTTGCAAGCTGTAAGTATAGAAGCATGTATTGATATTAGAGTATAGAACAGCAGTAACTTGTATATTCATGTCACAGAAACGGTTTTTACTTAAGGCAACCATTCTAATTAGGCATACAGGAAGCCTAGCTAGCAATTAGCTTTAGAAGTGGGAAGTAGTGAAGTACAAATACTTTTTTTCTGATATCAGTGCTTTACTTCACTATATTTTTTGGAAAACTTTTAATTTCCACTTTTAATCTCGTATTTACCTCCAAACTTCTTTCGATTAACTCTGACCAGCTTCCCTGTCCCTGCTGAAGAAAAGCATCCGCACAGCGCGATTCTGGCACCACCATGTTTCATGCTGAGATGGTGTATTCAGGCTGATGTACAGTGTTAGGTTTCCGCCATACAGAGCCAAAAGGTTAAAAAGCTCCATCTTCCACATGGTTGCTTTGTCCCCTACATGACTTGTGGCAAACTGCAAATGTGACTTCTTATTCTTTTTTATGAACAACGGCCTTCACCTTCCACACTTCCATAATAGCCAGATTGGTGGAGTAAACAACTAATAATTGTCCTGTAGACACACACTCAGGACCTTACCATGGACCTTCTGTCTGCCTCTTGGATCAATGCTCTCCTTGCGCGGCCTGGCAATTTAGATGTCATTCTGATGATGTCTTGAACGGAGCTCTTTGAGATGTTCTTATACCTGGACCCTGCTTTAAACTTCTTCACACCTTTATTCCTGACTAATGTTCTCTACCAAACCTCTGAGGCCTTCACAAAACAGCTATAATTATACTGGCTATAATTATACTATAATATTTGTTGTAGTGATTTCAGATTAAAGGGGGCCGAATGCCACACTCTACAGCTTTTTATTTATAAGATATTTCACTTTACAATTATGTGAGACTTTGTATTGTTTTATTACTTAAAATCCCAATACAGTACATTTGAGTACATGGGTGAAGGATGTCTGTAGGGAGGTGGTGGCTTGGTGGTAAGGTGTTGGCCTCTGGACCAGAAGTTCGCAGGTTCAATCCCCACAACCACCAAGCTACCACTAGTGGGGCCCTTGAGCAAGGCCCTTAACCCTCAATTGCTCAGTTGTAAGTCGCTCTGGATAAGGGCGTCTGCATAATGACACAAATGTAAATGTGTGTACCATTTTATCTGAGAGCTGCCAAACAAATTTGGTTGTATCCCTGCAATGACAATAAAGTCTCTCTTATCTCTTTATTATCCCATCTTTAAGTGCTACTCCACTCTTATTTGTACCTTGTGTTAAATATTACATGGCTACAGGATGATGTTCAAATTATCCTTCTATTGGGTCCCTAATAATAATAATAATAATAATAATAATAATCTATCTGAGCTAACAGCTTTGTTTGCAGGTTTACTGTTTACTATTTTTATTTGCTTGCCGGTTTAATAAAGCTGTGAATTCTAAATCACAAAAGACTTGTAGTAATTATGCAACATGGCTACAGTAGATATTCTGAAAGGTTTGAATGCTGGTACTCGAAATATTTTCCACATAGCAGAATATCCTGTGTAGGTGTGCTATGCTTATTATCCCTTATCATAAGGGGTTAAAAAAAACTCCCATCGCCATTTCAACATACGCCACTGATTATGGTCCACGAAATAATCCAGCACTGTAACCTGGGAAATGGCATTTATGACACGTGTTTCTCTTCCTGATTGTTTTCCAAACCCACTCCTTGGATCGACTCTGGCTTCACCACCACTCTGACGCAGCTTCTGAATAAATAAATGAGTGAATTAATAATTAATCTCTGAATCGAATCATTCTTCTGTTGTTGAGCTGTATGACACCACAGCATCCGTATCAGCAGGTGACCCAATGCTGAGCCATTGTTCAATGTCAGACCACATGGCTATTATTGAGATTTCATGGTCAAATAGAGATGAAAGCCTGGACCTCTTCATATATTTGCACAGCTGATGAAGTTCAAAAACAAGCTATTTTCCCCGCGTTTGCTATATTCATCCTTTATTAGTTCATATTTACTTGTAGCTATACTAAATTATAAATTTTTAAATATATGTCATGTTTTTTTTTTTTTATGTGTATTTAATTTCTGGTGTTCTAAAAAATATTGGCGCCCCTTTACACCATCAATGAATCATGCTGACGTGGAGTTATATGTGTTATATAAGTGTATTATGTGTAGCAGTACTATTCTTGTTCTTGCTTTTCAGAATCGGAAATAGGTTTATTAGCAAGTATGTTTACACAAACACAAACTAGTTTCAGTAAATACAGACATATATGAGATATAACAATATAACAAAGACTGAAAATTAAATAATAATGCACTATATATTGGAGTAGGAACATTAATTGAATGTTCAGGTGTGTATTTTACAATTCAAGTTTGGTGTAGAAATAATGTCTCACTGGGCAGTGTGTATTTCTAAGCATTCTAATTGTTCAGGCCGAGTATAGCCTACAGGAAATAGTTTTAGTGCCTGGCTGTTCTGGGGGACAGTGCTCTGTGGTGCTGCCCAGAAGGCAACAGTTGGAAGAGAGAGTGGGCCGGGTGTGTGGGGTCCAGAGAGATCTTCTAAGCCCTTTTCCTCACTGGAAAATGTGTGAGGATACTGGATGTTCGGCATAGGGAGCACTAATAATCCTCTCAGCAGAACTTACTGTAAGTTTTTGACTTTTTAATACTCACGTCACATATTATCATATTATCATACAACATATTCGGAGGGGCGCGGTGGCTTAGTGGTTAGCACGTTCCCGATTCCCGTCTTGGCCGTGTGTGTGGAGTTTGCATGTTCTCCCGGTGTCTCAGGGTTTTTTTCTCCAGGTTCTCCGGTTTCCTCCCTGTCCATAAACATGCACGGTAGGTAGATTGGCACCTTGGAAAATTGTCCCTAATGTGTGAATATGTGTGTGATTGTGAGTGTGTCTGTGTGTGTGTGTGTGTGCCCTGCGATGGGTTGGCATTCCATCCAGGGTGTGTCCTGCCTTAATGCCCATAAGCACAGATAGGCTGAGGCTGAGATGAACCGTGACACGAGGGAAGATCGAATATAGAGGTAGAAGATGAATGAATGAATGAATATAACATTATCATCTGCATATTATCACATGCAACGTTCCATCTAAGTGTATATGATACTAATGTGGCTCAAAATTAAAGAAAGAAAATGTGGCAAGAGGAGAACTTTATAGGGGTATATTGATAGGGAGTGTAGGTCTACCACCAGTAATGATCTCGTTCCAACAGTCATAAGGCATTCAGTATTAACCTTATACTAATGACCTTAATATGTGTTGTTTTGCCTTTATCTTGATTTAGAAATGAAACAGAGGCACTTTTTATTAATATAGAAAGATCTACACACACACACACACACACACACGCACACACTCCTAGACCAACCTGTTCAGTCACTGGTTCTTATGTTTTTACATAAACAAATGTGTGGGAGGTGTGGTAATGTGGTCAACTACAGGGTGTGATGTGGCTGTTACAAATAGTCTGTGGTCCTTTTTTTGTTTTTTACAGAAAATCTAATCTACACGTTAAATAATTTAACAGTAATAAAAAAAGTCTAATTATGTCACTTCTTTTATTTCAAATTCCTTTCTAATGATTATATGCTGAACAATATAATTATTTGGATTACATTATTATCTGAAACCAAATATGCAAACAGTGAATAAAATAATGACAATATTTGAATCCATTCTGTGTTTTGATTAAAACAGAAAAAATGATTCTTAGGCTCTGGGTTACAGATCGGAAGCTCGGCGGATCAAGCCCTGGTATTGCAAAGCTGCCACTGTTGGGGCCCTCGACCAAGGCCCTCAACCCTCTGTGTTCTAGGGGCTCTGTATTTTCTTCTACCCCAGCCTCCTAACTTTGCAGTGTGGTAATGTACACATGACACATGTGTACCATAAATAATAAAGATCCAATTGCTTCAATAATTCAAGGAATGAGACATACATAAATATGATAGTACGTACATGTCAAATATCATTCATTCATCTTCTACCGATATATCCGATCTTCCCTCGGGTCACGGGGAGTCTGTGCTCAGGCATCTTATAGGCATTAAGACAGGACAGTCTCTGGATGGAATGCCAACCCATCGCAGGGCACACACACACACACACACACACACATTCACACACTAGGGACAATTTTCCAAGGTGCCAATCAACCTACCGTGGATGTTTTTGGACCGGCTGAAACCAGAGAACCCGGAGAAAAAACCCCTGAGGCACGGGGAGAACGCAAACTCCACACACACACATGGCCGAGATGGGAATCGGGAACGTGCTAACCACTAAGCCACCGCGCCCCTCCGAATATGTTGTATGATAATATGTGACGTGAGTATTAAAAACTGGACGTGAGCATTAAATCACTGAACGTGTGGGTACAAGGTCAATGAAATACACTTAGAGTAATATTTGTTCATCTGTTCATTCGTTCATCTTCTACCGCTTTATCCGATCTTCCCTCGGGTCATGGGGAGCCTGTGCCTATGTCAGGCGTCTATGGGCATTAAGGCAGGATACACCCTGGATAGAATGCCAACCCATCGCAGGGCACACACACACACACTCATTCACACACATATTCACACACTAGGGAACAATTTTCCAAGGTGCCAATCAACTTACTGTGCATGTTTTTGGACCGGGAGGAAACCGGAGAACCCGGAGAAAAACCCCCTGAGGCATGGGGAGAACATGCAAACTCCACACACACATGGCCGAGACGGGAATCGAACCCGGACCCTGGCGGTGTGAGGCGAACGTGCTAACCACTAAGCCACCGTGCCCCATGTCAAATATCATTTAAATAAAATAAATATGGACAATTCTAAGGACATTTTTATCCAAAAAGAGTTCCATGAGAACACATGAGAGCAAACACACAATTATATTGAGAAAATGCATATAAACCTCTTATATTACTAATAAAAGATCATTTTAAATTCGTCATGAATTTATTACACACACACACACACACACACACACACACACACACACACACACACACACACACACACACACACACACACACACACACACACACACACACACACACACACACACACACACACACACCACTGAAGGGCGCCTTTCCTCCCAAGGCCTCACCAGATCTCGCGAGATTTCCCGGTGGTTCTCGCTCGCGCTTTATGTCTCGCGAGAACACCTCATTTCCTCCTCTTTTACTCCCTGCGTTCCAACATGGCAGTCGGCAAGAATAAGAGGCTGACCAAAGGCGGCAAAAAAGGGGCCAAGAAGAAGATGTAAGTCGGACAAATGCATCCCTTGTGCCGTTTAAGACGCTTTAATGAAAACGATGGCCGTGTTTTTGGAGGGGAAAGTGTTCGGATGAGTTTGATAATCGGCGGATTGGGTTTATCACGGCCCCGCTTTAACACAGTTCACGACTTAGCTTGCTAACGCGCTAACCGCTTTCTTACTTTATTTATTTCACACGGTTTAATGTACTGTGTGAATTCTGTAGTGGTTCAAGTGTAAATGTGAATATTTGAGAAATAAACCGCAGTAGCTCTGAATCATATTAATGTTATATTGTAACTGGGGCAAATACAAACCTCAATGACACCCACTGGGGCTTTTATCACATTAAACCTCCGTTCACGTGTGTGTGTGATATTAATGTAGCTCTTTTTTTATTAATGAATAAAATTGCAGCAAGAGAAGATCTTTATAAGGGTATATTGATGGGGAGTGTATGTTGTTGGTTATATAGCTGAATTAAAACGTGTTATTGCTGTACTCACTTGTAACTTCTGATTTTGAAATGCATTATAGTATAAAAGTCTCCACCAGGACAGGCTACATCTTTATTTTACTTATTAGCACTTGCTTGCAAGGGTTAATGCATTTTTTATGCCTACAAAAACACACACACTACACGTGTGATCTGTCAGCATATCTCTTTTGGTGGTGTATTTAGTTTTTGTACAATAATGCACGCTTCAAGAAATGTCATTTTATCATGTTGGTATTTTAGAGAGGAAAAAGTTATATCGGTTTAACGTATTGGCTTTCTTTTCCAGCGTCGATCCTTTCTCCAAGAAGGACTGGTACGATGTTAAAGCCCCGGCCATGTTCAATATCCGCAACCTGGGCAAGACTCTGGTCACCAGGACCCAGGGAACCAGTGAGTTATGCAGTGGTTATTTTTGGCTGAGTTTTGTGAGGGGGTTTATATAGTTGTTATTGTGACAATTCGTATGTGTCGTGTAAAACATGTGACTTCTTGAGCCTAATTCGGCTAAAATAATACTCTCAGGTGTTCTCTCTAATGCAGTCTTGTATTGGTTTCTTGATGAAGACTGCTACAGACTTTTGTTAGTAGGTTTGCATGTGTGTTATGATTGTGATCCGTGGACTGAATATGTGCACAGGCTCTCTATAATGTGACTGAATCTGTAAACATCTGTCTTTTCCAACATGGGGTGCAATTTATATAGAAAATCATAAATTGGATTAAAATAAGTAAATGATTGTTTGGTTGTTGGGAATGATTGACACATTTTGGTCCCAGATGATGAGCACTGATCACCCTTGAAATTTACTATTGCAAATCTCCAGAATCCTCCCTGAAGAGGGTGCCTCTTTTTGTTTAGTGACGTGCCCTTCTTTGTTTTAGGGATCGCCTCTGACGGTCTGAAAGGCCGCGTGTTCGAGGTGAGCCTCGCTGACCTGCAGAACGATGAGGTCGCCTTCCGCAAGTTCAAGCTCATCACCGAGGACGTCCAGGGCAAAAACTGCCTGACCAACTTCCACGGCATGGACCTGACGCGTGACAAGATGTGCTCCATGGTCAAGAAGTGGCAGGTAGGAGAGAGGGGGTGATTGACTGGTCTATTTAAATACGCCATTAATTGTCATAACTGATTAGTAATAGAAGGGTATCCGTGAAAGGGAAAGTTTATAGGACTTGGTGAGACCTTTGATATTGTACGGTTTAGAGACAGTGGCGTTGTATAAAAGACAGGTGGTGGAGGTGATGAGGATGGACAGGATTGGAACTTTGCTTATTAGAGGGACAGTGCATGTAGGATGTTTTTGAGGTGAGATGAGGGAGACTAGATTGAGATGTTTTGGACATGTGCGGATGAGAAGAATGATGGAGGTACCAGGAAGGACGAGTTTTATGGATGTGGTGAGGGAAGTTATACAGGTAGTTGGTGTGAAAGGAAGAATTGTCATCTCATCAGAGCCACATTAATCCTCCATGGAAATAGCCATTGATTCTGGGATAGCATTAAGACTATTGCTTGCTTTACATTCATAACCATAAGCTTTGAAGTATATTGTAGTGCTTATTTAAAAGTAGCCATTCTATTGGCACCCATAACCAGCACACACATCATTTTCCCAGGATAAGGAGTTTCACTTGGAGTGATGCTTTTTTTTTATTATTATTTATTTTTTTTATTAAATCCTTTTTTGTTATTTATTATTAGTCTGTTAAGTGAAAACCTGGTTTAAGCACTGTTGGGGCAATATTCTGACCAATCAAGAATCTTTGTTACACCACCAACTTTAATTATTATAAGTACGCTTATTTTCTGAGACACTTCAAGCTAATGTATTTTCTGCTTGTATTGTATTGATAAATACTACATAAACAAGATAGAAAAGGTAATTTGAAATCTCTCCTTGTTCGTTGTTCCTGCACAGACTATGATCGAGGCCCACGTGGACGTGAAGACCACGGATGGTTACCTGCTGCGCCTTTTCTGCGTGGGGTTTACCAAGAAACGCTCCAATCAGATCCGCAAGACGTCGTACGCCCAGCACCAACAGGTCCGTCAGATCCGCAAGAAGATGATGGAGATCATGACCCGTGAGGTTCAGACCAATGATCTCAAGGAGGTGGTGAACAAACTGTAAGCATGCTTGTTTTTATTTCTGTTGATTTGCAGTGATTTTATAAATAGAGGGTTGTTTTAAGCTGTAAAATCAGGACAGCATTACTAAGCATCCATGTTGCTTGTTGGTCATGCTTGGATTGTCCTTAAAAAGAAAATGCTGGTTTGTGTTGCAGGATCCCTGACAGCGTGGGAAAGGACATTGAGAAAGCCTGCCAGTCCATCTACCCACTGCATGATGTCTACGTCAGGAAGGTCAAGATGCTCAAGAAGCCCAAGTTTGAGCGTGAGTTTGGGATTATTACTGCGGCTTTGACGCAACTCAAACACTGCTTTTCAACAGAACTCTCATTGGTGAAATTTTAATGCTCAATATAGCAATCACAAATTTTCACATGCACATGCAACTGGTATATGTGACAAGAAGCTAGTCCATACAGTTGATGGTTTAGGTTTTAGCTCAAGGGTATCTCTGTGCTGGTGGGATTTGAACTAATGTTGTTTCTGATCAAAAGACCAACATCCTACCCTTCCCCAGTTTTGTTTGTTTTATCCAAGTTTGTTGACCATTGTATACTATATAGTATATATATATATATAGGGTATATATACTATAGTATATATATATATTTATATATATATATATATATATATATAGGTATAGGTAGGTAGGTAGGTATAGGTAGGTAGGTAGGTAGGTACATACACAGTACGGTAGGTAGGTAGGTATATATATAGTAGTATAGGTATAGTAGGTATGTAGGTAGGTATGTAGGTATATAGGTATATGTGTATGTGTATGTATGTATATATATATGTATGTGTATATATATATATATGTGTGTATGTATGAACATATGAACTTGCGTTACATTACACACACTAACCGCCGTTGTATTTCAGTGGGGAAGCTGATGGAGCTGCACGGTGAAGGTGGAAGCAGCAGCTCTGCTAAACCAGCAGAGGGTGAGACTGGGGCAAAAGTGGAGAGAGCGGACGGATACGAGCCCCCCGTCCAGGAGTCTGTTTAAATCTCATGCTCATAGACATGGCCAATAAAGTTTGAAAAATCACTTGTTGCTTTGCTTATTTTTTTGTGGCGTGGTGGATGTGAATGTGTGGTTAGTTAATGATCGTCTCAAAACAAGTGCTCATTTTTACACAATTCTAATGAGCTGTGGTTCTATGGAGGCTACATTTTAATGTTCTATTCTGGGTCTTTCATATGTAATTTTAAACAAGTCTTCATTTTTAGTGTCCTCTATGTACATTTAACCTACGTCTAATGTTCAATTGAAAGCTGCTTTAACACAGTTTCGGGTTGTTTGTTCTTTCAATAGTCCATAACAGGGGTCACCAGGGTTCAACGTGGTGCCCGTGGGCACCAGGTAGCCCCCAAGGAGCACATGAGTAGCTCTAGGCTCTCAGGCTATAAAAAGTGCTATCAAAATCAGTAAGTGCGTCTATAATAAAAAGTGTAGTTAATTCGTTGTTGAGAGTCGTCTATAATGTAAAATGTAGTTAATTCGTTGTTGATAGTCACTGTCAAAAATCACAAGTGTATTCACATAGATAAACGAGTATCATTAATAATAATAATAATAATAATAATAATATATAACTAAAGGTAAATTTGTTATTTCAGAGGAGTATTTCAAACTGGTAGCCCTTTATATGACTCGGTGTCCATGTAGTAGCTCTCAGTTACAAAAAGGTTGGTGATCCCTGGTCCATAATATAATTTGCTGGCTTGTGGCTAAATGAGACAAACATGCAAAAGCCATGCAAATGTTTATTGCAACATGCAAATGTTTTTATCATCTTGTTGTGGTAAATATCTTTGGGATTGTACCTCAGACAAATGAGAATTAACTTTTAGGAAATAAGTTGGTGATTAAAGTCTAGTTTGGTGATTCTAGGCTCAAAAAAGGGCGTTTTGATCAATCCCAGTTACTAATGTGTTTTTGATAGATCTTAAATGTCAGTGTTAATCTTGACGTTTGACACTGAAACCTGCATAAATGCTGCTTAATTGTTTTAGACTTGAATCTGACCATCTGAGTTAAATGTCAGGTGTTTATGCAAGTCATGGTTTCCTTTTCCTGGTTGAGTTTTGCATCTCTGCAAATTCAGGCTCCTCCTCAGGATTTGAGCTTTAAATTCAACTATGTTTCTAGAGTACAGGACTTTTCATTTGTGTACAAATGGTTGAATATTTATTTTCCTTGTAGATGGAATATAAAAAGTGGAGGAAATATAAATATTTTGTGTTTTTTGTTTGGGATGGGGGAGAATACCTGTACTATGCATCAGATCAAAGTCCAGGAATAAATACTGTAAAGAATACTAGTGTTCATTTGCAAACACTTACATATCTAACTAATGTTCAACTATGTACACGTTTCTCATTCTAAGTAAACCAGATTCCCTGAGCATGTTTACAAGCTCCCAGTTTATTTATTTTTTAGTAAACCTGAATGATAATACAAATGGATAAATAAGTGCACTTGTGAAAATCATTCCGCCCCCGTCTTACACACATGCAGCTCTTTTTCACCAAGAGAAGAATCAGGCATTTTATGCACATAATGTTATACAAGTATTTTTTCTCATCCATGCTTTTCCTTCGTCTGCTGCGGCAGTCAGCGGTGTGAGTAACCACCTGAACACAAAACAAAGCAGAGGCAGTGAATGACTTTCCAGTTCCATTAATCCTTTTTATAAGTATTTATCCGTATTAAGCATTTTTCCTTTTCATCTTTGCTTTTCCTGCATCTAAAGTTACTGACTTTGTCTGGCTATCCTGTCACACTATCTCTCCATCAATTCATTTCTATCTGTCTCTATCTCATCTATATAATAGATATATATTATTATATATATATATATATATATATATATATATATATATATATATATATATATATATATATATATAAATGTTCATCGTTTCTATCCCTTGATCAATCTACTGTTTCCCTGTTTATCCTGATTAATAATCATTCCTGGTTGTCTCTCTGCCATGCCATGCACCAGCAGAGTTGTGTAGTCATATGTATAATATACGTGTGTACCTGTGTGTGGCTCTGTGAAGGAGGTAGGGAATAACCCTTCTCTGCCATTCAATCTTCCATGACTCCATTCCTCATCGATGTGCTCGATCAGTTCAATCACGTCACCTCTCAGGAATGACAGATCCCCATCCGTCTGTGCCGTGAAGTCGTACAGTGCCTTGACACGCTCTACTCCACATGCCTGCTCTCACACACACACACACACACACATATAACACTTGTTCAAACCATCACAAAGGATCACTGCCTTTGTCAAGAATATTATTAATATGAATACACAGATCAGGCATGACATTATGACCAACCGCCTAATAAAATGTTGCTCCCATTTCTGCTGCTGAATCAAATTTAACAGCATCAACTTCTTTAGCAATTAGTGTTACACGTGCCATGATGACAAGATAATCAGTGTTATTCACTTTACATATCACAATGGTATGTTATAACCAGTGTTCAGAAGGTTACTTTGGAAATGTAATAGGTTACAGATTACAAAGTGACCGCTATTCAAAATGTAATAAGTAGTGCAACTTTTCAATTACTTTATAAAAGTAAAGTAACCGATTCCATTTGATTCCTTTTTGATTCCTTTCATTTGTCCACTAGGTGGCGCTCGGAAAAAGTGGGATATATTTTCTGCTTCAGAATTGTTGAGGGGATGGAGGTGGTTGGGCGGTGGTTGTTGGAATGTGTAATCTTCAACAGTTTCGAAAAGTAACTGTAATTTAATCACATGTTTTTTCGATGTAACTATAAGGGATTACTGTTAGTTTTGTAATTAAATTGTGTAACGCCGTTACATGTAACTACTCCCCTACAATGGTCATAACTATGTACACACATACCTGAGTAGGTGTCGAAGCTGCAACCTGTTTGTTGTTTGAAGCAGCCATCCCTAAAAATAAACATTTATATTTTAATTAAATGTGTAATTTAGAGTACTACAGTACTCAAAAATAATAAACCACAATTTATGTATTTGGATGCCTTTTCTTGATGTCTAAAACCAATTAAAATGTACTTACTTACTTAAGATTTATTTACTAATTTTTCTCTCTTTTTTGTCTCTTTTTCCTGTGTTGACATTTGCTTATGTTCATACATACTACACAGTATTTATATATATATATATATATATATATATATATATATATATATATATTTTTTTTTTTTTTTTTTTTTTTTTAAATAACTTCTAAGCATTTGTGCGTTTTTTATAATGTTTTTATAATGAACACATATTTTAAAAAATTGGTATACAATGTTACGTAAGAGGAATAAAACCATTTAAAGCCTCGGTACCCGGAAGAGGGACTCTGTTCTGTTTTTTTGCAGGTGAAGGTGGAAGATCCTCTATTATATCCACAAAGTTGAGCGGGAAAATTCCAACTTGGGCACCAATCTGGCCTCGAGCCCATTCCTCTCCCAGGTACTCCAGGATTTTGATCGGTTGACCTTCGGTAAACGAAAGTTCATCGTCGTGCTCTGCTTCGAAATCGAACCTCGCCACACACTGTGGGCTGCTACACACACACACACACACACACACACACACACAGACACACAGAGTCACTGAGATCCAATTCAAATGTGTTTGGCTTCATGTTCTCAGTATGGATTTTCAGAAAACTCAACAAGGAGTGTCACATGACCATAAATGTCTATTTCGATGTCTTTCTTTAGGACAACAAAAGGCCATCTTACCTGACTTTCTGAGGTGTCGCAGGCACAGGTTGGGTGCAGGTGCAGCACGGTGCACAGCTGCAGGCTGTCTAGACTGTTCATAAACAGAGATTTTCGATCATGAATGGTTTTTCCCATCACTGCTTTTCCCAGCATGCATTTCGCTAGCGTCGCTTACCACAATTTTGACGTAGTTAATGGGGAAGAAGCCGGTGATTCCTCTGGACGACCCCAAGTACCACTCGCTGTCTATCTGCTCCACATTATTAATGATGTCTCCAGCTTTCAGGCCAAGTTCTCCAGGACCCTCTATAATAAGAAATAAGAAAAGGAGAAGGTTGTGAGTACAAA
The DNA here is from genome assembly GCA_030449085.1 of Kryptopterus vitreolus. Lineage (NCBI taxonomy): Eukaryota > Metazoa > Chordata > Actinopteri > Siluriformes > Siluridae > Kryptopterus > Kryptopterus vitreolus. The sequence continues at coordinate 9,561,771 of JACRUU010000028.1, read as the reverse complement.
TCCCACCAAGCTGCCACTGTGCAAGGCCCTTGAGCAAGGCCCTTAACCCTTAACCACTCAGTTGTATAAATGAGATTTTGTAAGTTGCTCTGAATCAGCGTGTCTGCTAAATGACCTAGATGTAAACTTTAGCTTTTATGGTAAAGAACATGATGAAGAACATTCTCAATACAGCCGTGAGAAATGGCTCAGTGGCCTTTAGTTTCAAGCACGCACAAAATACGCACAAAATACAATTATAACTAAAAATAAACATTTGAGATTCACCTGGAGTGAAGTCATAAAGTGCTTGAACCTGCAGAGAGCTGCTTTCTGCTGAACTGCCGAACACCTGCCATGAAGTGCACTCCTGTAGAGAAAACATGTGTATGTGTACATTCATTCATTCATTCATCATCTTCTACCGCTTTATCTATCCTCCCTGGGTCACGGGGAGCCTATGCCTATTTCAGGCGTCTATGGGCATTAAGGCAGGATGGAATGCCTACCCATCGCAGGGCGCACACACACACACACACACACACACTAGGGATTTGCCAATTTTCCAAGGTGCCAATCAACCTACCGTGCATGTTTTTGAATCGTGAGAAAACCGGAGAAAAACCTCCTTGAGGCACGGGGAGAACATGCAAACTCCACACACACATGACCGAGACGGGAATCGAACCCAGACCCTGGCGGTGTGAGGTCAACGTGCTAACCACTAAGCCACTGTGTGTGTGTGCCTGTGTGTGTGTGTGTGTGTGTGTGTGTCCTTGTATGTGTGTGTAGTTGTGTCGAAGTGGGTGTGCCTGTTGTGTGTGTGTGTGTGTGTGTATACAGTGGCAAGAAAAAGTATGTGAACCTTTTGGAATTTCATGGTTTTCTGAATAAATTTGTCATAAAATGTTATTATGTCTGGGACAAATCATCTTATCATAAAATGTTATCTGATCTTCATCTAATTCATTGGTATTGACAAACACAATGTGTCTAAAAATAATAACACAAAAAATCCAATCTTTCTTGTCTTTATTGAACACAATCATTCAACATTCAAAATGGCAGTGGAAAAAGTAAGTGAAACCTTGAGTTAATGACCTCAAAAAAGCTAATTGGAGCTAATTGGTTTTAGCAAACCTGGAGTCTTGTTAAGATAATAAGTTTGGAGGTGTGGACTACAGATACTTTGACTGATAAAAACCCCTCAAACCTTTGGAGTTTGCTCTGCACAAGAAGAACATGATTATGTGAGCCATGCCTCGCCAAAAAGAGCTTTCAGAGGACCTACGATCAAGAATTGTTGATTTACATGAAGCTGGCGAGGGTTACAAAGTTATTTCAAAGACTTTAGAAATTCACCAGTCTACAGTTCGGCAAACAATCTACAAATGGAGACAATTTGGGACTGTTGCTACTCTACCTAGAAGTGGGCGCCCCGTCAAAATGACACCAAGAGCACAACGAACACTCATCAATGAGGTAAAGAAACGACCCCGAATGACAGCCAAAGATTTGAAGGCATCATTGGAACTTGCTAACATATCTGTTCATGAGTCTACAATACGTAAAACACTGAACAAGCAGGGTATCCACGGCAGGACACCGCGAAGGAAGCCGCTGCTTACTAAAAAGAACATTGCTGCACGCCTTAAGTTTGCAAAAGAGCACATTGACACTCCACAGCGGTATTGGCAAAATGTTTTGTGGACTGATGAAACTAAGATTGAACTATTTGGAAAAAACACACAGCACTACATCTGGCGTAGAAAGGGCACGGCATATCGTCATGAAAACATCATCCCAACTGTAAAGTATGGTGGAGGAAGCATCATGATTTGGGCCTGCTTTGCTGCATCAGGGCCTGGCCAGCTTGCAATCATTGAGGGGAAGATGAATTCCCAAGTATATCAGACAATTCTTCAGGATAATGTGAGAATGTCTGTACATCAGCTGAAACTGTGTAGAAAGTGGGTGATGCAACAGGACAACGACCCAAAACACCGGAGCAAGTCCACAACAGAATGGCTTCAGAAAAACAAAATCCGCCTTTTGGAGTGGCCAAGTCAGAGCCCAGACCTCAACCCAATAGAGATGCTATGGATTGACTTGAAGAGGGCCATACACATGAGACGTCCAAAGAATATGACAGAGCTAAAGCAGTTCTGCCAGGAAGAATGGGCTAAAATTCCTCCTCAGCGATGTGCAGGTCTGATCCACAGCTACAGGAAGCGCCTGGTTGAGGTTATTGCTGCCAGGGGGGGTCAACCAGTTATTCATTCTAAGGTTTCACTTACTTTTTCCACTGCCATTTTGAATGTTGAATGATTGTGTTCAATAAAGACAAGAAAGATCGGATTTTTTGGTGTTATTATTTTTAGACACATTGTGTTTTTTTTTTAGACACAAATTTATTCAGAAAACCATGAAATTCCAAAAGGTTCACATACTTTTTCTTGCCACTGTATATATATATATATATATATATATATATATTATATATATATATATATATATATAAATGTCAAACTTTATTTGATGTGATTTTCCAATCCTGAACAAATTTCAAATGATAGAAAAATTACTTGTATAACATCATGTGCATAAAATGCCTGATTCTTTTCTTGGTGAAAAAGAGCTGCATGTGTGTGAGACGGGGGGGCGGCATGATTTTCACAACTCCTCATTAGACCATACAGAAGTGTTTTCTATGAAAACTTTGTGAAGTATGTCTGAGAAATGCATTGTTATTATTATATATAATAATCATCACTAGTATGATTATTTTTAAAACGACTACTACTAAATTTATATGAAAGTGTCTAAGAACAAATACAATTCCTGGAAGCACATTGCAGTCTTTCTTTCTTTCTTTCTTTCTTTCTTTCCTTCATTTCATTTGTATATCTTTACATTTTTTCATTTGTTTCTTTCATTTTGCTGTTCTATTACACCCCTCTTTGTAACTTCCCCCTTTTTTCCTGTTTTCTTTCATTTAACAGTTTTACTCAATTGATTTAATTTTTCTTCTTAAATGTACCCCCACCCCGCTGTTTGTCTTTGTTTCTTTTGTCTCTTTGTTTCTTTCTTTCTTTCCCACCTTTTCAAGAAGTAAGAACAACACCATTGTGTGAACACTTGATCCCCAGGTCAGGGTTCGGCTCGAGGTCTCGAGGTACCTGTGGTACATGATGAGGATCATGGTGAGAGTAGTTGGACAGTGGCGTGATGATCTTCATGTAAGACGTCTGCACCATTCCTTTTGCGTCTCCTACTTGGCACTCAAACGTCCTGCTGTCTGCCTGGTTTAGCAGAACCAGCACTTCATTTTTCTACACACAAAAAGACAAAGGAAAGTTAACAATGCTCCTACATTTGCTGGGACCAGAAGAACCCAGAATACAGGAAGTAGCAATACTAATAGTAATAATAGTAACACTGCTCTTCAATCTACAGAGATGTCTAAGAAGTTATGTTTAGTGTCAGATTTTGACTTGACTTGTACTTTTCATTGATATTACTACTACTACTAATACCAATAATAATAATAATATTAAAGGGCACTCTACAAATCAAATGGGATGTTCAGTTGGGCACAAACCTTTGTGCATATAGTGTATCAGTCGTTATTTAGTATTCTACAAACGTGGTAATGTAATAAATACACCCTGGTCACACCTAAGTTTCTTTGCTCTTCCTCCTTTAATTCAAAGCTATAGTCTTCGAAATGCTCATTTGGATGTAGAGAAAATGACCATCGAGCTTGTTCATATCCTCTAAAACTGTTTAAATGTTATAAAAAAAAGATGGGATAGAGGAACAAAAAAAAGAAGATATTTTAGTGACTCTGATGTATGTGGAATAACTGGGTCATGGTGTACTTATTGTTTTTCAACCAATTCAGGTTGTACCTGAAAGGAGAGCTCTCCGGTGTGCATGCCGTTGTAGTCGTACTCGGCGATGCCGTGAGGGATTTCCAGCTACGTTGATGAAACAGAAACAGTGGGTTAGAGACGCAGTAATAGGGAACCTGTGTATATTTAAAGTTTAGATTGTTGGAAAAAAAACTTTGGAGGCTGCGTACAAACAAAACAAAACAAAAAAACTCACATCAAATGTTTAAACCGAGAATTTTAAGGAAAAAAAGTAGGTCATTGTGAAATTGATGGCTGCAACAGGTCCCATGTTCCCCAAGATCCCCCTATGGAGGAGAGAGGTTGCTTTGGGCTTTGTCCTATATGTGTCTGATATGTGATATAAGCTGCTTGACAGTTCTGGCTATACTATGTTGTATTTTTATTTCATGATTCATTTCAAATAGTGAAAGGTCTACAGTCAGGCCAGTCATGATATTCTAATAGGTGCGGTTATTTAGTTATCATTACCCCTTATATTCAACGATGCAAAGTCTTTAATAAAAAAGTCATTTTGTGGATGGAAGCATCTGCTGCTTTTAAACCTGTATATACAGTTCTGCATGGATGCTGCATGGTTCTCCATGTCCGTGCATGTCTTCTATTTTTGCGTGATGGAGATTTAACCTGCTTTTTTAGATGACGTGGCAAACTGTGTTTACTGACAATGGAGGTGTTGTTGTTAATCCGGGGAATATGCTTTTTTGCCTTACTAGAATAAAGTGTAATTGCACATCCACTACAGTGGGTGGCAGTGGCGCTCTTTTTTCAACGAAAAAATTACGCATACCAAACACACACACACACACACACACACAACACACACACACACACACACACACATTATATAATCCACATATCATATATATATATATATATATATATATATATTATATATACATATACATACACACACCACACACACACACACACACCACACACACACACACACACTATTTCTTTTGGGAAAGCTTTTCAGCTAACGAGCACCGTCCCAGGAGTGTATTAAACTCATAAACCAAGGTTCCACTGTATTATATACATATATGTCTAGGATAAAAATTGTAAATAATAAAAAATATCTAGAAAAATATTATTGTAATTATTTGTTTTTTTTCTTGTGATTGTTTCATTTAATCATGTCACCTGATGGGAAATAAAGTTGATTTAAAGTTGTCTTTCATTCTGTAGTTAATTTTCCAATAAAGTGTAATCCATTTCTTTTCAAAATCAAAATCATATTTTATTATCAATTATTACCCATTCAAAACGAGAAAAGAAAAGAGAAAGAATTCAGTATGTGTTAATATTATGTGTTAATAATTATTCAGTAATATTACTATAGACACATTATCTATAACATAAAGGTGTGACGTGCATTAACAATGACAGAGAAATGGACTCAACATTCCAATCGGAATGGAGAATTCCAACCCCACCCTCAAACGCACACATATATTAGTGCACTGTGATCTCTGTTGTTACTCACTGTGTATCTGTTGTAAAGGGAATGTCCAGGGTTGGGTCTGGGAGGAAGCACAGGCGCTTTCTTCGAAGGGTTGCGCCTCAGCCTGCTGGAGTTTTGGGACTGCAGAGAAGAGTTTCGCTGGACGCTCTCTCGTCGTGGTAGAGGAGGACGTCCTGGGCTAGGTTTGGCAGGAGGTGGTCGATTAGGAACCACTTTACCCCCACCAGGGCTGATACATTAGGAAGTGAGAAATATTGTTTTATTTACTCAGAACATACAAACGAGAAAAATAGATAGAGGGGTGCTGGTTAGAAATCTACACACCGCGGGGGAAGAACCGGATCACGCGCACTACTGAACACACTACTGAAGTCCTGAATCAGACAAAAAAAAGCAGATTAGAACGTGCAGGACTGTAGAAGTCCAAATCGCTAATACACACTATGCACTAATCCAGTATACCTTGTGTTTGATGGAGGGTGGAGGGCCTTGTAACGCTCTTTGGACAGGAAGTGCAGGAGGGAGCCAATCAGACACCTCCTGTTCCTCTGAAGAACATTTGACGTTGGTTCACACTCAAAATGATTACACCATATTAACAATGGGATTTGTTAAAAATAAATAAATACATTTAGCAAGTTAGCTAACATTGCTAGCATTATGGGGCTAGTTAACACTGGGGCTCGTTAGCGTTGAGTCAGGTTAGCTAATTTAGCATTAACGCTACAAACGGTACACATGATACTAACGTTTGCTGGGAACTCTGATGATGGTCGGTTTGCGAGTCGCTGTGCTGGTAAAAGCGGCTGCACGGGCCACATTCGAGAAACCTACCACGAGAACATACCGGAAACAGACAAAGATCTATTTACACACTTCATTTACACAGTTCATTTGGTTTGTTTTTTTTTTTTTTTTTTTGCTTTTTCTGTTTTTTTTCTACTTTTTAAAGTATTTTTTTATATTTCATTTTCAATTGTTTAGTTCTTTTGCTTGAATGTAAATTTACTTCCTCCTGTCTTTCATTTCCTATATAATCCAACCACAAATGTTGGTTGGTTTGTTTGTTTATCTTTATTTTTTTCTATTTACTTGTATTTTCTATTTATTTTCTTTACAGATTTTTTTGCCATTTGTTTATTTTGTTTCTTTCATTAACATACCATTCTTTCGAGAATTTTTATTTATTTTGTGTCATGGTTTGTTTGTTTATTTCTCTTTTTCTTTGCAGAAAATATTTTTTTTTACCATTTGTTTCATTTGTTTCTTTCATGAACATTTGTTTCTTGTTTTTTGCTCTTTTTTGTTTGATTCTCTTTTTCTTTACAATTTTTTTGCTATTTATTTCTTTTGTTTCTTTCATTAACATATCCTTCTTTCTTTCTTTTTTTCCTTTACTTTTACAAAGTTGTTTTGCCATTTGTTTGCTTACTTCTTTTTCTTTACAGAAAATATGTTTTTGCCATTTCTTTCATTAACCTTTCTTTCTTTCTTTTTAGAAATTAGATTTTTTTTCTCTTTTTGTTTACATTTTATTTGCTATTTGTTTTTTTTTGTTTTTTTCATTAACATCTTTCTTTCTGAAACGATTTTTTTTTTACCATTTGTTTGTTTATTTCTCTTTTTCTTTACAGATTTTTTTGCCATTTGTTTCTTTCTGTCTTTCTTTCGTTTAAGAAAAGATGAAAGTGTGACTCACTAACTGGAGCATCTACGTATTCGTTTTCTTTGGTGCTGCTGTGGTTGGTGGAGTTCTGCGGGCCGTTACTTGCGGGACGTGGAGAAAACGGAGGAGTGTTGAATCCAGTATCCTCTTCGTGAGAGTTGAAAGTTCTGCCCAGGGAGGGACGAGACGGGAGGTGAGGAGGAGGAGGTTTAATCAGAGGTTTAATCTGCTGAAAGGAGTTCAGGGAGGGTTTGTTGGGTATCTGTGGTCTCAGCACTGGAGTTGGAAACACTGGAGTTAGGTTTGTACTGATAACGTCCTCATAATGATCCCTTGGAAAACTTTGTGTGTTCGTGCCGTCCTCTGTGGTGCTGCGGTCTGAGAATCTCTGAGAGGGTTTCGGTGCCACAGCCGGCCGTGTGTTATTCCGAGGTCGTGAGGTCGGGATGCCGTTTTCATCGGTGTTCATTTGTTTCTCAAATTCCTGGATCTTAGCCCGGATGTTGCGCTCATTGGGTAGGGCTGCCATGGGGTGTCCAAGAACAGAAGCCTCTGACTGGACAGGAGGATTCGAAGAGCGCAATGAAGGCAGATGGTTGACAAGATGGTCACTAATTAATTCAGGGGAGTCCTTATTGGGCTGCTTGAGGTGCTTGACACACTCAGCGGCGTTCACTGTCAAATCTGAAATAATGAAATCATTATTAATATAATCAATTATTCATCTAATTCTGAATACAGTGCTCTTTCTTGTATCTCTTTGTTTTCTTTATTTTAACTTCTCTTGCCTCTGATTTTGCTGAGTTTGCATTTACATTTACATTTACGGCAGACGCCCTTACAACTGAGCATGAAGGGCCTTGCTCAAGGGCCCGCTAGTGGCAGCATGGTGGTGGTGCAATCTTCCCGTCCATAGGCCAATGCCTTAACCATTCAGCTACCATCTCCCGTTCTAATTTTTAAAAACATATACAGTACTCAAACAAATATTAAAAATAAATAATGCAAAAATAATACTGTAATATAATAATGGACAGTAAATATAATTTCATTAATGTACAAAAGTAGCGTTTTAGAGCACACATCTCTGCTTTACTGAAGTATGTTCATTTGAGGAGACTTTTACTTTAATTTCATTACAATTCAAATATTTTAACTGTGTAAAACCTGTCAATCCTTTTTCTTTTTTTGATGCTAGTGGTCATTGCACAAAGCAATCTACCAATCATTTTGAGAGGAAGAAATAATGGAAGAAACTCCTGACTTGAACTCACCACAACAGTTTGAGTGTTTGACTCAGTAATGTTTTTTCATTCATTCATCTTCTACCGCTATATCTTCCCTCGGGTCACAGGGAGTCTGTGCCTATCTCAGGCGTCTATGGGCATTAAGGCAGGATACACCCTGGATGGATTGCCAACCCATCGCAGGACACACACACACTCACATTCACACACACATTCATACACTAGGGACAATTTTCCAAGGTGCCAATCAACCTACCGTGCATGTTTTTGGACCGGGGGGAGGAAACCGGAGAACCCGGAGAAAAACCTCCTGAGGCACCGGGAGAACATGCAAACTCCACACACACATGGCTGAGACGGGAATCGAACCCGGACCCTGGCGGTGTGAGGCGAATAAGCTATAATACATACCTGTATTTTGGATACTTAAGTGCATTTTAAGAGAAAAAATATTTTTCAATCTACTTTACCAAGATATTGGTTTACCAAGACATAATTTATATACACAATACATCTTTTCTTTGTATATTGTATCTCTTCCTTAACTCAAAGTAAACGGTTTGTGTACTTTGTATAGTCACTAACATCTGATTAAACTCATCTAAAATGATATTAATGTTAATATCAGTATATAAGTATGTTTCACTCTACCTCCCGAAGACTAAACTCCTCCATCTTGGACTGTCATTGCAGACGACGGATTTGGTGCAAATCTCCCTGATAATCAAGGAAATCAATGGGAGCTGTTATTAAAATGCAAATTCGGTTAACTCTGCATGCCTGAAATGAAGAATTTGGTATTATATAATTATTTTGTATAATTATATAAAGATTTCATTGAATTGGAAATGCACAGCATTTCCTAGTGTATATATCTGTATACAATCTGTATGTACATTGTGCATTTGCTACATTTTATGTACGTCATACATAACATGTAAAATGTGTTTAAAATGTGCATTAAAACGTAAAATTGTATTTGTAAATTGCAACTTGGGCAAAGTCACATTGTGGATTTTAAATCTGATGTAAGAGATACATGAAATGCAAGTAAATGCAGTAAATTAGTTTAGCTATCTAAGGTGTAATATATATATATATATGTCATTTTCTCTTTTCCATTTCCATTTTATATAACTGTATTGAAGTAGATATGAAATATTATAAAGGGCAAAAACGATCTCAGATTTTTGAGTCAGGTCCTGTTGATATTTTGGCTCGAAAGGGTTACATCATTGTGTGATTGGATTTGGAAACATTGAGACCAGCACATTAATCACATTTCACAAAATGGTTGTTAATTAGAAGAGATCAGTTCTCTCTCTCTCTCTCTCTCTCTCACACACACACAGTATTTTTTTACAGTTATTATGCTAATAAAAGCTTTACCTTGGGTACGATTGATGTGTCTGCAGGATTGCTTTGTGCGTCTGCAAGAACAAAGCCACAAAGCCAGTTATGTCACTGCACAGATGTTGTACATTTTTAGCACGCACATAAAGGAAGAATGTTGAATGACTCATATTTAAAACTTAACCTCACGAGCATCCCAGCAATTCTTACTGTATTCTGCATGATTGTGAATACTGATAATTATGTTGTAGATTGTAAGTATGAGTATATTTACACCATTTGCTAGACACCTTTATCCAGAGCGACTTACAACTGAGCAATTGGGGGTTAAGGGCCTTGCTCAGGGGCCCACTAGTGACAGTTTGGTGGTGGTGGGATTTGAACCTGCGTTATCTTCTGGCCCAGAGGCCAATGCGATAAACACTAAGCTACCACACACCTACACATAAATGATAATAAACAGGTAATTCTGGTTGAATGGATTAGGCTCCTACTGAAGAAATAAATGAGAGATCTATTTAAGCTATGTTATATTATTACTATGTACTCCATGGAAATGGGATTATGTATCTGTGTGAGGAGCCTATATTAGACATGTGTGCACACTACAGTAACGGTGTTCAATTGGCAGCCACAGATAAAATAAGTTAAATGTAAAAGGTTTTAGATGTTTTTGTTTTGTACCAGCTTTAAAATACTAGATTTAACTACACATTGGGTTTAACCATATTTATCTACCCCGGGGTCCTTGAGCAAGGCCCTTAACCGTCTGCACTCCAGGAGCGCCATATCATAGCAGACCCTGCGCTCTGACCCCAGCTTTCAAACAAGCTGGGATATGTGACGAAAGAATTTCACTGTACTGTAATGTATATGTGACAAATAAAGGCTAGGCTATGTTAGGAGAATCAGAGAATCAGAAATAGCTTTATTACCAAGTATGTTTATGCACACAAGGAATTTGACTTGTGTAACAAACACAGACTTAGACATAGACAACAGACATAGATGGGATATAACAATATAACAAGACAATATAGTGGCTACAATTTCTACTGGTATAGTTGCAAATGTGTTCTGTATGCATGATGTCAGAATTTTATCATAGGCCGCTGAAGGTCTTGCACTTAATACATGTAAAGCATATCTTCATGGAGCAGGTTCCTCCTAGTTCCTCATGGTAGTTTAGTTTAGTTTAATTTAGTCAAGGCGCTGGGCTACAGGTTGGAAGCCACGGTATCGCCAAGCTGCCACCCTTGGGTCCTTGAGCAATGCCCTTAATCATCTGTGCTCCATAATGTATAATATCTGACCCTGTAATCTGACCACACCTTCCAAACAAGCTGGGATATGAGAAGAAACAATTTCACTGTGCTGTAATGTATATGTGACAAATAAAGACCAATTTATTCTAGTTCAAGAGAACGGAATCAAAGACGCCCTACACAAATACTTGTCAAATACAAATACTATCCAAAAACCCTTCTTATCCACAAAAATGCCTTGCGGAAGATGACATATGGCTGGAAAACACATGTCCAAATATTTTTGTCCATTTAGAGTAAAATATGCTGTGCAAAAGGATATTTCCCATTACTATTTACTGGAATTTAAAGCTGATTGCAACAGGTGTATATGACAGCTTTTAAAGCTGGAATATTTAAAGCCCTCAGATGTGTTCATGCACATGAAATCTTGTTCTTATTTCATTCCAGGGGACGGGTCGTCACATTTTTCAGTTTTTGTCATGTTTTTAACCCAACAATATTTCGAATAACTACATCCAGTACTGGAGATGATCTTGCTGCAGTTTGGTCTGTGTGAATATATGCACCTAAAGGAAAGACACACTTTTTTCGAAAGAGAACCCGAGTATACCACAGCTGCCAAATTAGACAAAAAAAACATTTCTTCACAGAGGAGGGTGAGGCCTGCATGATGATGACTTGCCGGCTTTTTCTCTTGTCACTTCATACCTTTTTGCTATTATAGTCAGTGTTTAAAATAAAACGGCTGATCCATTAAGACACCGTCGCTATTACGTTACAGCACACACACACACACCCTCTAATACACTTACACTCTCTCTCTTTCTTACACATACACAACATGGATGGATTGTGTGCACTTTGAATAAACGAATACACACGTTTTTCCACTTTGTGTGCCAGTTTTGGGTTTATTTGGTATGAGGTTAAAGCAAACCTTGGTGTAAAGCTCATTTTATTCCACAGGTTTTTGCTCTACGTGTACAGTATGCACATTCACAGTATATGTGAATGCTGCAGCGTGACGCAGACAGCCATCTTGGATGGATCCTTCATTCCAACAGGATGGTGATACTTTACATAATATTATACGTAGTATTTGAAATTAAATCTGAAATTGCATTTTGCTGCAATATAATGAACACCGGACGATTTTCACAGTGTTCGAAGGTCAGTGTTGGATTCCTTTGGGTTCTCCAGTTTCCTCTTTTCTCTTAAAGACATAACTGGCTCTACTTAAACGCCTTCCCAGGATCCAAACTTAACTGAAGTAAGCCTAAACTTGACTTTGCAGTGGATAAGCCATATCTATATATATATATATATATATATATATATATATATATATATATATATATATATATATATATATATATATATATATACAGAAAACAGGTCTTGGATGACGACTTGGTAGAGAGATCATCTTACACGTGAATGCACCTGTCATTAAGTCTCTTTTTTTTGACTATTTTTTTTAACAATTAGAATGACCTAATAACCTAAAACCAGCATTAACAAAAAAAAAAAAACAATATTACTCATACTACTGATATTATAAAAGATACATAGTTGACCTAAATAGTTAAACTAAATCTGAGGATCCTACCTTGTTATCTGAAAACGGCAGGCTTCAATAGTCATATTCCACCGTGTGTGTGCGTGTGTGTGTGTGTGTGTCTTTGGTTGGGTTTGTTGTTGTGTGTGTGTGTGTGTGTGTGTGTGTGTGTGTGTGTGTGTGTGTGTGTGTGTGTGTGTGTGTGTGTGTGAGCTGTAGAGTGAAAATCCAAGTGTATTGCCTTGTTTTGATCGACTGGAATGCTACAAATCAGGAAATACAGCTTTCTCACATACACACACCACACACATACACACACCACACACACACATACACACACACCTCACATAGCCTCAATGTAGCTACTAAAGCTAATGGCATGTGGTGTGTTTACACAAGAAAATGCTATATTACAGGTTCACTGAGACACTTGCATCATAATAGGTGTGTGTGTATGTGTCAATACGTACCTGCTTTTCAAGTTTTGCAGAGCAGCTCTTGAAAGAGACTTTTTAAAAAAGATGGTTTTATATATAAATGACTTTGACTAATGTATAAGAGTTGCTATGTTTTTATTGTTGTATAGTGAGTGTGTACGGTATGCAGGTCACATAGCCAAAGACAAATACAAATTCTGTGTGTGTGTGTGTGTGTGTGTGTGTGTGTGTGTGTGTGTGTGTGTGTGTGTGTGTGTGTGAGAGAGAGAGAGTAAATGTGTTATTTTATGCAACATTTGTGAAGGTCATAAATGAGAGAGAAAGAGAGAGAGAGAAAGATAGAATATGTGTGTGTGTGTGTGTGTGTGTGTGTGTGTGTGTGTGTGTGTGTGTGTGTGTGTGTGTGTGTGTGTGTAAATGTGTTATTTAATGAAACATTTATGAAAGAACTAAATCATCAAATGTCTTTATAAGGATAAGAAACTTCATTTTTCACAAGAATAGTACTCGTACTTGTACATAAGACTCGCGGGTGTGTGTGTGTGTGTGTGTGTGTGTGTGTGTGTGTGTGTGTGTGTGTGTGTGTGTGTGTGTGTGTGTGTGTGTGTGTGTCTGACTCAGCTTATTTCCAGGATTAAATTTACTTTCCATTCCACCATTAATGCCTAATTCAGCACCTTTTCCTCACGTGTGTTTTATATTTATACAAAGACATACATTCTAAACCCCTGGCAACACAGCAGATATCATTAAACATTAACATTACAACATGCTAACATTGACATTAAAAAAGTCGTTTTAAGTATACAGATTGACAGTGTGTGTATTTGCACATCTAAGACACTCGGCTTGTTTAGTCGTTATTTTTATTTGTAAATAATTGTGAGGTGAATGCAGCTAACAATAAAGTGAGCGGTTATAGCTGGTCTAAAACAGCTTTATCGAGTTGTGAGCATCTCAAACAAACTTGTTCCTGCGGTTTCCGATTTCCTGAGAGGGGTGTGTGTGTGTGTGTGTGTGTGTGTGTGTGTGTGTGCGTTTCACCAACTTAAAAGAGAATGAGGTATGTTAGGATTGGTTTCAGACAAGACCAGGCTTTTCTCATAATACAGGAGACACTGGAGTAAGACACCATAATCGTACATTTACATGTATGGAATTTGGCAGAAGCTGGGGTCAGAGCAGAGGATCATCACATGATACATCACCTCTGTAGCAGTGCTCAGGGGGTCACAATAGTGCCAAAACATTTAATCCTACCTTGAATTATGAGTTGAGCAAAATGAGAGGGATCTGTGTGTATGCTGTTCAGCCAGACTCTTTTTTTTTTTAAAAAGACAACTCGTTTCTCCTGATGCCTGCTATTAACCTTATTTTGCTACGTCATTTTTTCTCGTAGTTGTAGTAACCCATCTTTTCCAACAGATGGCACAGTGTCTACACTATATAAACGCCACAACACAACTACAATAACAAACAAACCAAATTAAACTAAATACCAAAATAAAATATGGTAAATTCATTCATTCATTCATCTTCTACCGCTTTATCCGATCTTCCCTCGGGTCACGGGGAGTCTGTGCCTATCTCAGGCGTCTATGGGCATTAAGGCAGGATTCACCCTGGATGGAATGCCAACACATCACAGGGCACATACACACATTCACACACACACACACACACACACACACATACACACACATATTCATACACTAGGGACAATTTTCCAAGGTGCCAATCAACCTACCGTGCATGTTTTTGGACCGGGGGAAACCGGAGAACCCGGAGAAAAAAACCCTGAGGCACGGGGAGAACAAGAAGGTAAATTAATAAATACAAAAATATATATATATTATTAGTGTTTTTGTATGTGAATTTTATGTGTATATACTCAATAATAAAAAGACTGAAAACTGTTTTTGTTTTGTATTTGTATTGTAAATGCAGTCATTAGTCAGATATATATTTTTTAATATATAAAGAAAAGAAAGAAATCTGATTTATACTTGTCACATTCACTTTACAGCACAATAAAATTATTTTTCCCCCATATCCAATGATGTAATGAAGCTGGGGTGAGAGCGCAGGGAAAGCCATGATACATCTCCCTCTGGAGCACACAGGGTTAACAACCTTATTTGTGGACCCCATGGCAACTTGAGGATACTTGGGACTTGAACCGCTGACCTTCTGGTCAGTAACCTGGAGCCTTAACTGGTATAAAATGCATTACTAAACAAACACCAGATAAATAAATACGTACATTTCCAACCAGACAACTAAGTAGATAACTTGTTATGTTACAAGGTTAGATATCCTTGTTACCTGTTCTTTTGAATAAAAGGAAATGAGTTTGGTAACAGAAACCATTGAATATTCTTCATAAAATCATTTTTTTTATACAGGAAATATATTATAAAACAACAACAACAACAAATGCATGTATTTCTTCCTTTTTTTTAGAGTTAGAACTAATGATTTTGATGGAAATAATGAATGTTTTATTCACACTTTGCTTTCATCAAAAAAAAACTTTCATTTTATTTGTACAGTATAGCGCTTTTAACAATGGACATTGTCTCATAGCAGCTTTATAGAGTGAGTGATGTATAAAATAAAGAAGAGAGTTCTGTATAAGTATAAGTTTGTCGCTTATTAGTGACCCGGTGGAAAGGAAAAACTCCCTCAGAAGGAAAGGAAGAAACCTTGATGGGAACCAGACTCAAGAGGGAACCCATCCTCATCTGGGTGATACCGAAAGTCTGTTCTTGACAGCTAAATGGTCAGTGGGGTGAGTCCCAATCCATCCTTGAAGCTCCCGAATGGCTCAGTAGTTTGTCAGATCCATAGATGTGGAACATTTGAGCAGAGTGGCCTCCAATCCAATAGAATACCATCCAGAAGCATGCTGCGACAACTGGGCTGGGACTCCGGAAATACTAGCTATGGCAGCATAACTAAAAGGGAGAGCCAGAAGGTAACACAGACATGAGGGAACACTGAAATAAGATGCGGCCCAACACACCACCATCAATAAGTCTGTGTTTGAATAGACTTGTAAGTAAGGGATGTAGAACACACACTGATGGTTTTGCAGAGGAAATACATGAAATTAATTCATTCTCTTGAATAATAAAACGACTCTTGAAGTAAAACTATGCAGTTGATTATCTGTTATAATTCTAGTGGTATCTACAGGGTTATTTCAGTTGGATTAAGATTATTAGTCTGTAGTTTTTATCCTGATAAACTCTTGTTGCTTTTATTGCCTGTTAGTTTTGCTACAGTACTGAATAAAAATCAAAGATTATGTTTATTATTTCTATGAGGGAAGTAAAGTATGCTGATCTAGCAGCACCAGCACTCTCCTTGCAAGCTATTTCAAATACTGGTAATTTGTTTTGGTTTTGAAAAAAAAGAATGTTTGCCCCCTTTGCAGCAATTACAGTCTGTCAGACCTTCGAGCTGTCAATTTTTCAAGATAATTTTACTTGATTACTGCAACAGTTCTCAGCTGTGCAACACAGCAGCAAAAGGGTTTTCTCATAATCAGAGGTGTTTGGCTATCTATACTTTGGTATCTATACTTCTATGCTATAGTTCAAGTCCAAGTTCATTTTTTCTATTACTCTTTTCACAATGGATGTTGTTTCAAAGCAGCTTTACAGAATGTCAGAGTAACTGGAGTAATTATTTTTCAGATGACTTCTACTCCTTAGATTTTCACACAATTATCTGTACTTTATTCTCCTTACATTTTAAAAAATAGCCTCGTTACTCTTATTTAATCTCAGCTTGTTTTCATTCCGGCTTTTGAATGTGGTTTGATGAGGAGTATAAACATATACCATTCCAACACTCTATTTTTTTGTACGCGATCCATCTCACCTGCACACGACACAAATCACCTCACACACTAGCAAGGACATAACCAGTGTTGGGGTCGTTAGTCAAAAAAGATTCTTTCTTAAAAGTGATTATTTCTCCAATACTGGCTCATTTATCAAACAGGTTTCTTTCTTTTTGTCCTCCACAAATGAAGCTACAGTAGGAGTTCATTAGAGAGACGTTTCAATAAATTAGCGATTGCGATTGGCGCGACCTAAGCTTTTTACTTGAGTAAAAAGCTTAACTTCTACTTGTACAGAAGTCTTTTAAAACCCTACTGTCTATATTTCTACCTCAATAATGAATGTGAATACTTTTGTATTAATACTTAATAATCATTCGTTCATTCATTCATTCATCTTCTACCGCTATATCCGATCTTCCCTCGGGTCACGGGGAGCCTGTGCCTATCTCAGTCGTCTATGGGCATTAAGGCAGGATACACCCTGGATGGAATGCCAACCCATCGCAGGGCGCACACACACTCACATTCACACACAAATTCATACACTAGGGACAATTTTTCCAAGGTGCCAATCAACCTACCGTGCATGTTTTTGGACCGGGAGGAAACCGGAGAACCCGGAGGAAAAACCCCCTGAGGCACGGGGAGAACATGCAAACTCCACACACACATGGCCGAGACGGGAATCGAACCCGGACCCTGGCAGTGTGAGGCGAACGTGCTAACCACTAAACCACCGTGCCCAACTTAATAATCAATATATATATATATATTATACACTTACTATAGAGAGAGGGGGAGAGGGAGAGAGAGAGAGAAAGAGAGAGATGCATGTCATTAAATAAACAAACAATTATTAAAAATAGAAAGCAGTGTAATGCATTTATGTGCAGCATTTATGCTTTTTCAAAATGTATGCCTCTTTTGGTAAAATTATTAGTCGTGGTTTCTTCATTAATGGAGTAATTCCCCTATTTATATAATTACAATCTTGGAATATTTGCGATGACTTTGAAAATGTAACACACCCAAACACATGCTGTGTTTAACTGGGCGTGGCTTGCACGACAGTTCATTTGCATACAGGGGCGGGGTTTTGTGTGCGCGTTACCTTGCCAGCGTGTCCAATCAGCGTTGAGGTGTGAGCCCAAGGCTTGCCCGACTCCGAGGCCGTTCTGCGCTTCCTGAGCGGAATTAAATCCACCATGGCTGAAGTAGAGGAGAGGATTTCAGGATTTCCCCACGCAGAACCTTTTCCAAACCCCGAAAACCACTTTACTGGAGTGTCTGGCTTCGACTGAAGAGAAATAAAAGCCCACATATGGCCTTTTAATTTGTTTTTTAAACCTGAGAACAGGTGAGTTGTGTAACTTGAGCCGCTGCCGTCGTCATTCAGTCAGTCGTTGTTGTGCTTTTGGGTTGTGTCTTATAAAAACAAACCCAGTATATAGCGCGACACATTTCAACACGTGTTTAGTTGACCCCTTTTTTGACAATTTATTCATTTATTCATATAAAAGTTAAATATTTATTTGTTTTGTTTTATTTAGCTCTTGCGAGAAACACCTGAGCAGCTAATCAGCTTTCAGGTGTCTCATTTTACGGACCTTTTCCATTCAGGAAAATAACCTCTGCGGTGTGTGAGAGTACACGGATCTGTCCTCACATTTACACCGGGAGAAACACATTCTTATAAGCTTTGCATTAAAAGTTCACCGTTCTAATTACAGATCTGATGCTCGGGAAAAAGAAAAAAAAAATCCCTGGTGTCATACAATGGAAGAAGAAACAGATCAATCACACACAACACATCTGCTACTCGAAGTGTTTTATTCCTCTTATACCATAGCAGGTTAAATAAATACAACATTAATTTAAAACGACACAGGAGAGGTTAATTCCTTTGTGTAATTACCCACGTTTTCCTAATCAACTACATCCTTGTCTGTCACAGAGACAACAACCTCCTGATTGTAATAAAGCACTGGTATTAGTGCATAAATGTCAAATAAAATAAATATAAATCACAATATTCTTTACTAATTTGGCTTCTTGTTAGCCGTGCTTAGACGTATATAAGCACTGAGCTGTAATGTATTTATATGTGTTTGTAACATGCTGTGTATCATGGAATTGTTTGCTTATTTTTCACATTGTTTGCTCCCACGGTGAACTCTCTGCGTGTGTTTTGTTTGTATGTTCTATTGGCGGCTCAGAAGGCATGGCATCAATATTTTACACTGAGGTCATTTTTTATTTACAATTCTACAGTGGGCGTGTTTGAGGCTGCATAATTAACAACAAGGTGTTTTCTAACTCTCAAACAGCAGAACTGATCTTGTGTTTAAGTATTACAAAAGCTCTTATGTAACATCAGACAGCTCCATACTTTTGTGACAACGAGATTGCGGTGTTTGTGTAACAGTGTTTTGTTTTCAAAATTTTGTTAGGGAAGCAAAACATGATCTGATTAAGCTTGCCATTGGTCAGTTGTGATTCTTGGTTGCATGCTTTAGGAAACAAAAATTGTGGTGTTGTAGTGCTAGTTTATCCATTTAGTGCATGCATTCATACATTCTGCTGATTTACTCTTGCATCTGTCCCACCTGTCTTGCCCTTTTCCCATCTGTCTATCCGTCTATCCATCCACCTGGCCATCCCTCAATCACCTCATCCACAAATGTGTGTCAAATGTGTATTCACATTCATTACTCAGGTAGAAGTATAGATAGTAGGATTTGAAAAGACTTCTGTACAAGTAGAAGTATCAACTCAAGCTTTTTACTCAAGTAAAAGTGTAAAAGTACTGGTTTCAAAATGTGTAAAAGTAATGTAAGGGGAAAAAATGGGCAAAAGTTCAGTCCACACCAGTCGCTGATTTATTCAAACGTCTCTCTACCGAACTCCCTACTGTAGTTCTGTTTGTGGAGGAAGTTGCTGTGGAAGCCAAAATAAAATAGGAATAACGAGGCTATTTTTAAAATGTAAGGAGTAGAAAGAACGGATAATTGTGGGGAAAAAGTCGTCTGCAAAATAATTACTCCAGTAAAGTATAGATGCCCAAAATGTCTACTTAAGTAAAACAACGAAGTATTTGTACATCATTACTTGACACCTCTGCCATCCACCTAGTCCATCCTTTTGTTATATACCCGGTAGATCAGATCTATCCATCCATCCATCCATCCATCCATCTGTCCATTTATTATACATTGTCCAACTTCTCAGTTCATCAAATCCATCCACCCATCCATCACTCACTGCCTTTGAAGTATACTTCAGTATAAAGTATACTGTATATACTATATATATATATGTGTATATGGTGTGTATATATATATATATATATATACTATATATATAATATATATATATATATATATATCTATATATATATATATATATATATATATATATATATATATATATATATATCTCTATATATATATTGCTCCTTTCTGTCTGTCATATACACTTCCTCTGAAGTATAAAATGTTTTGTAGTGGTGTGTGTGTGTGTGTGTGTGTGTCTGAGAAAGCGGCAGGTGATGATGATATGTGACTGACTGCTGTCTCGGTTTTCAAAAATGAATCTCAATCACTGGAAATGTTCAGTTTAAATGTCTAGTATCACCTCTTATTCACCTTTTTTAGTGTGCTTAAATGTCACAGTGCATTATGGGTATTCTGTACTCACTAGGCTGCTTCGTGTAAACTTTTTTTTGTAAGCAGTTTTGACTCTCCGTAAATATGGTTTATTTAAACTTTGGAATAGTATGAGGTTACAGTCTGGTCGATTGTTAAACTAGTGTATATAGCTGTACAAAGGTAGCACTCGATTACCATTTGGAACATAGCCAGAAATTAATACACAAATAAATAATGGTATAAACGTGTCTTAGAGTAATAAGAACTAAAAGTAATACGAGTTTAATCCTAAATGTAGTGAGTAGGGTGGGGTTCTGGATGCACAATGTGTCTACTGTTTCTTTTTGTATATTTACACACACACACACACACACACACACACACACACACAACTCACACACACGCTCACACACGCTTATCTGTGCCTTTGGGTAGAGAGAGCTCGTTTGATCGTTGTTGGAACACGTCTAACCATCTGCATGATTCAAGCGTTCGACATGGTTATCAGCAATTTAGAGAATGCTTCATTTGCCATTGACTTGTCTGGTGCAGCTGTGTGACGATTTGGAACACATCCTAAGACATTTAAAAAGGACAGTTGTCAAGGAAAAAAGTGGGTGCGTGTTCAAGCCTTTTCATTGGCTCCGTCTTAAATCGCTTACTATGCTTAAGTAGTGTGACTGTTTAGTGAGCTAGTGTTTCAGTTTGGGATTTGGCCATTCATCACAAAGTACAGGTTACTTGTCTCTGCTTGCTGAACACTGAGAAATCAACCGGTACATGGTGTGCGCACACGCCACTAGAGTTTTATGGATCGAGATGCAGCCATTGAAGGTTGAAGCAGTATATCGTTACGTTGGATCATTGTTCTATAGGTAACGTAGTGATTTGGGACGCAGCCATACATCTAGAGTGTAGGGGTGGCGTGGTATTTTGAAACACTCTTTAGGACGCAACCATTGCTTTATCGCTCACAGTGCAGAGTGCACAATCACTTGCATGTGTGTGTGTGTGTGTTTGTGAGTGTCTGTGTGTGCCATCTTTGATTGTTGTTATCTCCAAGGTTATGGTTGCCATGTCAACATTTCTGCGTAACGTCCACCTATCAGGTGTCAGCTTCTGGTTTCCTGTGTATGTAAATGAGACTGAGACTTTGCATATGCCTGTGTGTGTGTGAGTTTGTATGAGGTGGCCGATTTTAGCCTTGTTTCTACTGTATCATCCTATCGCTTCTATAACACTCACTAAAGGATAATAATAGAACAATGAACACCTTTTCTCCAAATTGATGTAAAAAAATGTGAAGCTTCTGCTCATGCAGTGTAAGAGGAGTGCTGATTGTGTTCACTGTTACTTGTGTGTGTGTGTGTGTGTGTGTGTGTTTGTGTGAGACAGGGAAGACGAGCTGGATATCAGTAAGAGGTCTTCCCCCCCCGCCCCCCTCTTATATTGCATCATAAGCCCACAACAGGTGCTCAAATACAAATCAGATTTGTCACACAGAAACCTTTGTACACACCGTTTTCCTTAGAGGTATCTGTATATCACTTTCTTTTTACCTAAACTTAAAGTGAAACCTTGAGTATCCTTTAATATTGAGATTAGGAGGAGATGAGTTTCGAGACGAGCTCTGTTTACAAGAAAGTGCTTAATTTATCTTCATTCACACAATCACCATCAAAATATTCGCCTTACACAGCAATAGAGCATTCCCAGAGTTCCTGACACTTCTGGAAGCGTGTAGAGAACCTTCATTTGCGCTGGATTTCTGCAATGCTGTCAAAAAACGACAATGTTTAGGCTGGATCTTAATCTTCAGGAAGAGGGTGAAGTCGTCAGGAGACAAATCCGAGTAGGGCGGGTGTGGAAGCAAGATCGTGTGCATCGTTTTCCGATTATCGTCATGCACATGCTGAGCGTGCGTCGCTCAGACAAACCCAGAACGACTTGTTGCAACACCGCAGTACGTCGAACGCGTGTCGTGTCAAACATCTCGGTGACGAGATGTTGATTGTTGTTTGTTGTCCAGCTTGTTGTCCATGATGAAATCACAAACATGGTTATGCATGCAGTATACAGGAATAGAAAAACATACAACTACCCCTATCCTCACAACATACAATAACTGTAGAAGGTTCAACATTGAACAGAAAAAATATATACATTTTGGTGATCCTATAAGAATGGCTTTATTGGTTTCCAAATCTTATTGAAAATGGATAGTTTATCCTTTAATGGTAATGTTAATTCTTCCATATGCAATACATTTCCCAGGTCCCAGTCCCTCATGTCAAAAGGGGGGGGCAGCATCATCTTTCCACATTTGTAAAATAAGTCTCCGCAAGTATCACACAGAATGAGATGGCCTGTGTTTGATATCCATTACAAGGCGCACCCTTTGCTCCCAATAGACCAACATAATGCTCCGGTTCCCGGTCGACAGTGTCTGCATCAGAAAGGAATTTAAATATACGTTTTGCTACATGACTATAAAGAATATGTGGTATCTACTGATGTTTTACACTTTGGAGAAATAGTTGGATACATTTTATGGAGTTTATATTTAATGAAGTCCAGGAATGACCATAAACTGAATAAGTCCTCACGTTCTGATCCTACCTCGTATGTCTAATATTGATAAAACTGCAAAGGATGTTTTTTGGGTACATTTTAAAAACCTTTAACTTGAATTGTATCTGTGTAAATTGGGGTCGGAAAAACAGTTCAAAGAAATGTTTGCAGGAATTTGACTAAGGCTGGTCATTTTATTCTTCTTTTGTTTTGTTCTATTTTCAAAGAGTTTTATTTGTATAAAGTTATGTTTATCTGTAAATAATTTGTACATGTTTGTGAATAATTTGGCAGTCATACATGCATGAAGGGTTGAAAGTTGTGTCCGATGCAAACAATTTAGCAAATATATAGTGTGTGTGTGTGTGTGTGTGTGTGTGTGTTTGCGCTCATGGTTGAAATGTAATGGTTCTACAGGTGACTGTGTAAACAACACACCCTGGACCAGTGCATGGGGACAAACCCAAACCGGCTTAAGAAACAGGTTCTTCTGATACCTAACCACACACACACACACACACACACACACACAGTTTAGTAGTACCCTGTATCAGTACAAGGAGTATACTAGCATAAAATGGTGGATCTGATGTCAAATGAAAAAAAAAATACTATAAATTCCCCTGTAATTATATAAAATATTTCACATTTGTATTTTTTAAAAATGTTATGTTTATTTTGAAGAATTAGTTATACTTGTTTTTATTTATAATATAGCTGATTTGTCTCTGTGGTTAAGTTTAATGCTGGGTTTTTCTAATTTTTGTAGCTTCTTGGAGAACATCTTGGAGTTTATTAGTTGATCATTAGTTAGTCATTTACACATTCGCTAATTATGTTCAAATGTAATGTAATAATATGGATTTTATTTTATATATAATTATGTAGTGCTTTATAAATGACACCTCTTCTGTGAAGTATTGATTGTTTATTTCCTTCATTCTTTTGCCTTTCTTTTGTCACATATGAGAAGTTGTCTCAGTTGAGGTTGGGAATGCTATTGGGGAGTTAGGAGGACAAGTGTGTGTGTGTGTGTGTGTGTGTGTAGATAGCGAGATGGAGAGATAAAAGAGGGCAATTTGATCCGACCTGTTCTGCATTGGAATCATGAGAAGATTCACTGGACAGAGGTAAAGTGGTGTGTCTGTGTGACAGTGGAGAACAGTGTGTGAAGCAGAGCTGGGTGATGTGTTATATAAATTGAATCTTCGATATTTTTATTTATGTATTTTTTAGACAAAATTAAATTTTCGATTTTGGATACAGTGGGGGGGAAATGTGACTGCTAATTTTACCTGTGTCAGCCGGTGTTTTGGGGTCGTCGCTGTCATGTTTATCCCGCAGCAGCACACACACCTCCCCATTCAACAATGTGATTCTGTTTGAAGTGCTGGAATAAATTAGTCATGCTGCTTCCGTTAGTTGCCACAAACTTCAGACCAATTTTAAAGCCTGCTTTGGCTTGTTTACATCTGACGTTGAAAAGCCAAATAATTTCCATACAACTGATGAAACCGCGTCTCTCTTGGAAACCAGCTCTTCGGATCCGTTGGAGCGCGCTGCCATGTTGTATTTCATATTTTGCAAGTGTCATACGGACAGGAGGCGGAGAACTACAGAAGCTCCCTGTGAAGAAAAATGGTGAAATCATAAAAGTGATTTTTAATTTTTTTCAACCTTGACATAAACCGTAAACTTGAATTAATTGATAATGACGCTTAGTCTCCCACCTCTAGTGTAGAATGTGTGAAGCTGAACACAGATATGTAGATATGTAGTGTAATGGATGATCCAGACTGAATGGTGTTTATATTTTAGTTCTTGAAGGCCTTCCTCCTGTTTCTATATTGGTAATATCAGAGAAACACTAATTGAGTGGAATTAATGTGTCGTCCAATCCCCCCCCCCCCCCCCCCCCCCCCCCCCCCCCCCCCCCCCAAACACACACACACACACACACACACACACACACACACACACATACATACACATACACACACATACACACACAGAAATTTGTCTGAGTGGGTCTGGGTGGGCCTTGTTCTCAAAAAATACACCACACACAGCTGTACAGATCTATCTTAGTGTATAGAGGATGGGGTTTATGTGTGTGTGTGTGTGTGTGTGTGTGTGTGTGTGTGTGTGTGATGGGGTTAGTGTATAGACGATGGGGTTTATGTGTGTTGGATGGGGTTAGTGTATAGAGGTTGGGGTTTATGTGTGTTGGGTGGGGTTAGTGTATAGAGGTTGGGGTTTATGTGTGTTGGATGGGGTTAGTGTTTAGAGTAATTTTTGTACCTGTGACTACACTCACACACACACACACACACACGTCGTCTTCTTCGCTGTTCTTGCTTTTCCCCTCATGTCTCCTATATAAACATAGTGACTGTCTTACTCACACTTCGCTTCCAACTGGTCACTTCCTTCTAGGCCTCTTCACAACCTCCCACATATACTCTGTGCCTCACTGTGCTTATGACTCCACACACACACACACACACACACACACACACACACACACACACACACACGCATTCACTCATATTTTACAGAAAAAATGTTCTCCTCTTCTCATTTCTCATTCAAACCCTTTGCTCATCTTCACAGATTTTGTTCCTTCTGATCCACTGCAATCTGTATCTGTGCTGGTTTACTGCACGATGCCTAGCGTGAGCAGATCGGATTCTTTCTGACCAACAGGAACTCACAGACTCGCAGATGTTCATGTGCAGGTAGGAAGCTATTTTCTTTAAATCTTTTTTATGTATATATATGGGACGTTACAAAACAATCTCTCTAGGTCCTTTTTTAGCTACAGGCTATGTTTCCAAGGAAAGGATTATGGTGAATATGCATACATATGAAGGATTGATGAATATTTATGCGCATGCAAGAGATGTCCTTGACTCATTTTCAGTCCGGTTCTACATATGGTATGAAAAGCTGATCAATTGATCTGATTAGATTAGACATTTGAGCGTTAATCACTCTTTCTCAAAACACCACATGGCTTTACCTAAAATGCACCTCCACAGGACAGGATGTGTCTGCAATCACCCTGTTCAACAATCAGAGAGATGTGAACGAACACATTACCGAGCTCGTGTGCGTATATGTCACCTTCATGAGGCATTCTTATGAGTGTGCTGTGAAATCCGATCAGCTGGAGTCCGAGTGCATTGTGGGATTCAGTTCAGCATTTGGGGGTTCGCACGCGTTATGCCGAGTCAGCGTTCCCCCCCCCTCCTTTCTTCCACAGACATTCCTGTCATAGCTTTAAGGAGGCCAATTGAAGGTAGAAAAAGGCTAACACGCTTCTTAGGGATACTTCTGTATCGTTTCGCTGCTCAGGGAGAAAGCAACCCTCCTATCTTAGAGTTATTGATGTGAGTAATGCGACGTTACACCAAAGATCCCAGGACCTCACTGTCTAATGAGGTCAAGGCTAGTCATGTGACCCAGAGTGAATTTCCAACATCTGCATGCGCTTGCAAGTGCATTTTTACTGGCAAAGACAGTTGCAGATTAAAGTTGTCATGACAACTGGAAATTGCTGCACACAGTGCTGCACAATTTAATAGAGTTCTATGCTGGGTTCGGACACGGCCTTTGGATCAAGATGCTCATTTAAAGGTAAATATAACGTTTGTGTTTGTGTTTTCCGCTCATTCATGTTTAAATGAACTCTCAGACATGGATCAAGTTTGGAAGTCCTAAGCAGCTATGTATTATAAATAATTTTTCTCTTGATCACAACATAACATAAAAAGTTATTCAGCACTTAATTCAGCAACTTAATTTTCTCGTGATCTTGACATGACATTGATCATTGAACATTGATCAGTACTGAATGTTCACGGCGTTATGGATGATCACATTCACTTTGATCAGTGACTTGTAGAGCTGGGCGATATGTCCTATAAAGTGAATCTCAGATTTTTTTTTTTTTTTTGTAGACAAAAATTGATTATGGATACAGTGGGGAAAATGTGTCTGCTATTTTTACATATTTTTAGCTGGTGTTTTGGGGCCACCACTGTCATAGTTATCCCGCAGCGCAACACACACCTCTCCATTCAACAACGTGGTTCTGTTTGAAGTGCTGGAATAAATTTGTCATGCTGATTTCTTTAGTTGCCACAAACTTCATACAGATTTTTCTTGGCCTTTGGCTTGTTCACGTCTGAACCCATACGAGTGATGAAACCGTACCCCTCTTGGAAACAAGCTCTTTGGAGTTGTCATAGTGCACGGCCATGTTGTAATTTGTATTCCTCAAGTGAAATGCGGGGTGGGAGGTGGAGAACTATAGAAGCTCGCTGTGTCGAAGCGAGGGGAAATTGTAAAAATGTTTTTTAACATCGACATAGACACAGAGCGCTTTTAGTGCAGGGTTAATCATTATTATCGATTATGGTTTGTCGGTGATTGGCAACTTGCATAAGAGTGCCTGACTCTAGACATGGAGACTTCAGATCTGCAACTTTATCATCAAAAACAATATAGTGACCCTGAATGTGAATTTTGAATAGTAATTGACTTTGTGTGTTAGAATGCTTTGCAAATCTACACATAGCGGGCATAACACTGACATTATGACATTATAATGGGTTGTGTGAATGAAGCGGATTGTCTTTTTATCATGGTACCTGTTAGTGGGTGGAATATATTACGCAGCATGTTGATATGATGCTCAGAGTTGATGTGTCAGAAACAGAAAAATGTTCATGCTTAAGGGGTTGAGTGAGTTTGAGTTTTAGACGACTGGGTCGGCGCATATAAAAAACCATCGTCTGCTGTGGGCTATATCAATCAAAAGTGCTCCATTAAAGAAACCGTGATGGACTGTGATCATGTGCAGCATGACGAGCTCCTGTAGCCCAAACTGCTGAATAAGTTAATGCTCAATGGGCCAGAACTGTTTTGGCAGCAAAAGGCAGAACAACACAATGTTAGGCAGGTGGTTATAATGATATATATGTATAATGAATGCGTATGCAAATAATGAAGTCCAAGCTGTAAATCAGTTCAGAATTAATGAATGCATGTCTTCTCTCTCATTTATTATTTTACTTTAGGTCTGTCAGCAACTTTATGATCTTCTCGTGACCGAAATGCAGTGAGGGTGGTGACTCCAAATTTCTTTGGCATTGGGAGTATCCCACACTGAGATGTCACAGTAATGGCATCTGCGGTGGCCAATAGGAGTCCAGGAAACCAGTCGTTGGTCCTAAAGGGTGTCGACCCTGAAACGTGTATGATCGTGTTCAAGAACCACTGGGCCCAGGTGATTTCAGATATAGAGTTTATTTATTTACAAACCGGATTCCAAAAAAGTTGGGACACTATACAAATCGTGAATAAAAACTGAATGCAATGATGTGTAGGTGCCAACTTCTAATATTTTATTCAGAATAGAACATAACACACGAAACAAAAGTTTAAACTGAGAAAATGTACCATTTTAAGGGAAAAATATGTTGATTCAGAATTTCATGGTGTCAACAAATCCCAAAAAAGTTGGGACAAGTAGCAGTAAGAGGCTGGAAAAAGTAAATTTAAGCATAACGAGGAGCTGGAAGACCAATTAACACAAATTAGGTCAATTGGCAACATGATTGGGTATAAAAAGAGCTTCTCAGAGTGGCAGTGTCTCTCAGAAGCCAAGATGGGTAGAGGATCACCAATTCCCACAATGTTGCGCAGAAAGATAGTGGAGCAATATCAGAAAGGTGTTACCCAGCGAAAAATTGCAAAGACTTTGCATCTATCATCATCAACTGTGCATAACATCATCCAAAGATTCAGAGAATCTGGAACAATCTCTGTGAGAAAGGGTCAAGGCCGTAAAACCATACTGGATGCCCGTGATCTCCGGGCCCTTAAACGACACTGCACCACAAACAGGAATGCTACTGTAAAGGAAATCACAGAATGGGCTCCGGAATACTTCCAGAAACCATTGTCAGTGAACACAATCCACCGTGCCATCCGCCGTTGCCAGCTGAAACTCTACAGTGCAAAGAAGAAGCCATTTCTAAGCAAGATCCACAAGCTCAGGCGTTTACACTGGGCCAGGGATCATTTAAAATGGAGTGTGGCGAAATGGAAGACTGTTCTGTGGTCAGACGAGTCACGATTCGAAGTTCTTTTTGGAAATCTGGGACGCCATGCCATCCGGACCAAAGAGGAAAAGGACAACCCAAGTTGTTATCAACGCTCGGTTCAGAAGCCTGCATCTCTGATGGTATGGGGTTGCATGAGTGCGTGTGGCATGGGCAGCTTGCATGTCTGGAAAGGCACCATCAATGCAGAAAAATATATTCAGGTTCTAGAACAACATATGCTCCCATCCAGACGTCATCTTTTTCAGGGAAGACCCTGCATTTTCCAACAAGATAATGCCAGACCACATTCTGCATCAATCACAGCATCATGGCTGCGTAGGAGAAGGATCCGGGTACTGAAATGGCCAGTCTGCAGTCCAGATCTTACACCTATAGAGAACATTTGGCGCATCATAAAGAGGAAGGTGCGACAAAGAAGGCCCAAGACGATTGAACAGTTAGAGGCCTGTATTAGACAAGAATGGGAGAGCATTCCTATTTCTAAACTGGAGAAACTGGTCTCCTCTGTCCCCAGACGTCTGTTGAGTGTTGTAAAAAGAAGGGGAGATGCCACACAGTGGTGAAAATGTCCTTGTCCCAACTTTTTTGGGATTTGTTGACACCATGAAATTCTGAATCAACATATTTTTCCCTTAAAATGGTACATTTTCTCAGTTTAAACTTTTGTTTCGTGTGTTATGTTCTATTCTGAATAAAATATTAGAAGTTGGCACCTACACATCATTGCATTCAGTTTTTATTCACGATTTGTATAGTGTCCCAACTTTTTTGGAATCCGGTTTGTATTATTTATAAAGTATGTATATATGTGTGTGTGTATACACACACACACACACACACACACGTGGTGACGCATATTACGAGCGAAAGATAATTTTAACACGTTTCATTTAGATGTTACAAAATCTCCATAATCTTCTCATTTAAAATTACATTTTAAAAATGAAGAATTTAATTAAATACCCATTAACTATTTTCCAAATTCTGGAGCTGAATCAGGGGCATGAAAGAGAGCTGAATAATTGAATAAATTAATAATTTTATTAAAGGGAGAGATTTTGAATGAGATGTATATATTTATAACATCTGTTACAATTGATTGGAGTATTATAAAGATGACAAGACAAGTATTCATTTAAAGTAAATGGAGAACTGAAAAATGTGCTCATTGCAATAGTGCAATTAATCACGATCACACACACACACACACACACACACACACACACACACACACATATATATATATATTTCTTACATTTCTTTGTGTTTCTAAGGTGGTTAAGATTCTGGAGAAACATGACCCCTTACGCAGCAGTGGAGGTCACAGTCTCGGAGTCGGAGTCAACACTTTTCGAAGTCACATCCTCCGACATGGGACTATTCCAGTGGACGAAGCGAGTGCGGTGCAAAACTACGTAGAGCACATGCTCTTCCTTCTAATGGAAGAGGAGAGCGGAGTGAGTGGCGCCATGGGTCCCATTCTGGAGTTTGTCATCATGGAGAACGTGATGGAGCGCCTGTTCGTGTGGAGTCTGAGGCAAGATTTCACTGAGCAATCAAAGCTTGAGCAACTCAAGATGTACGAGATGCTGATTGGTCAGGCAAAGCAACCGCTGTTGCATCACAAGCCTATTCTCAGGCCACTGATGATGCTGCTCTCATCCTGCTCGGGAACAGCGACAGGTCAAACAGGTGAGGTTCATAAGTAAACACATCTTTTTACTTTCTATTGAATTCTCCTCCTTTTTTTTTATTCTCACTCGTTTGTTCTCATTTCTTTCGCTCGGTTTTTCCTCATTCTGTCTTTTGTTGTATTTTTGCTTTGATCTTTCTGCTATTCATTCCAGTCAATTTGTGTGGATTTTTTTGTCAATTGGTTTGTCTTTTGTCCTGTTCGTCTTCCTTTTCTTCTTCTTTTGATTACATTCATTTTGTTGTTTTCATTACAATTAAGACAATTACAGTTTAGGAGAATTAACCAAATGCCCATTTATAGTTTACCATGTATTATCTTGAATGTGATTGGTTAGAATGTGTGCACTATAATCTTAATTCTAATCTTAAATTAATGTATTTGTTGTTATTGTTTCTATAGTTACTGCTAATTCACATAGTTGTAATGAATTTCAGTAGGAGATACTGGGCAGAGAAAACTGTTGTCTTGCAGTTCTTTAACATTTAGAAGCAATGTTTTTTTTCTGTCTCAGGAGCTCCGACTTCCTCTGCAGTGGAGCGTGAACTTGTTCTTCTCCTCCATCAACTGTGCTGCGTTGTGTCCAGTGATCCATCCATCCTGGAGCTGTTCTTCCATTCCAGCGAGGATCAAGGAGCCGCTAACTTCCTGCTCTTTTCCCTCCTTGTTCCCTTCATCCACAGAGATGGGACGATGGGACAGCAAGCCCGAGATGCCCTGCTCCTTATCATGACCCTGAGCAATGACAATCAACGTGTGGCTACACACATCGCACACAACACCTTCTTCTGTCCGGTATCTCTTCATGTACCACAGTACATTTCTAACTATCTCTTCGTTTAACCCTTCATCATCTTCATTCTAGTATTTCTTTTTCCTTCCTGTTTCGGCTGCTCCCGTTAGGGCTCACCACAGCAGATCATCCTTCTCCACACCACCCCGTAATCTACATCTGCCTCTTTCACCCCGACTACCTGCATGTCTTCCTTCACCACATCCACAAAACAACTCCTTGGCCTTCCTCTTTTTCTCCTGCCTGGCAGCTCCATCCTCAGCATTCTTCTATCTATGTACCCCATTTCCCTCATATGCACATGTCTCCTATACAAGTTGTAGGAACAAGAAATAATAACTTGATGGTTATTATTATCAATATAGTTGTTCATTTGGAATCAGAAGTGGTTTTATA
This sequence comes from Kryptopterus vitreolus, assembly GCA_030449085.1. Lineage (NCBI taxonomy): Eukaryota > Metazoa > Chordata > Actinopteri > Siluriformes > Siluridae > Kryptopterus > Kryptopterus vitreolus. Next base: position 9,529,794 of record JACRUU010000028.1, on the reverse strand, counting down.
TATATATATATATATATTTATATATATATATATATATATATATATATATATATATATATATATATATATATATATATATATATATATATATGAAAGGCAATGGCCGAATTAGTGCTCAGAAACCAGCATTAAACAGAAGGTTGATTTATCCGATGAATCATCTATTGAACTGCATCCTAATCGTCGTAAATACTGCAGAAGACCTATGGAACCCCCATGACTCAAGATTCGCACAGAACACTGCCGGTGGTAGAACAGTCATGGTTTTGGGTTGCATTCATTATGGGGTCATGAAGTTCCTCGAAGCTATGAAGGTCAGGGTGCTCCAGCCCAGTCAAGGCCAGCCCAGTCACCAGACATTCTGGTCTGTGGTAAGATGAAGGAGGAGACATTGAAGATGAAACCAAAGAATCTTGATGAACTCTGGAAATCCTGCACGAATGCTTTCTTTGCTTTTATTCTTCATTATTAAGTTATGAGTCATTGCTTAGATGTATGGATGCAGTCCTCCAAGCTCTGTACTGTACAATTCTCTGTACTGTACATTATTTCTGTTAGGTGACAAGACTTTTGTCTAGTTAAAGTCTGGCCTTTCTGTCCTTGATAATATTTTATTTTGGTAAAGTAATCAAGGCTTGCTTGATAATATTTTATTTTGGTAAAATAAACGTCTAGAGGCATTTGCCTTTCAAATAAACCACTTCTAATTCCAAATGATCATCTAGAAGTCAAAGCGTTATTTGTTGTCCGTACAACTTGGATATGCAACAAGACTTTTGTCAAAACATCCTACATGTGCTGTCCCTCTAATAAACTCATTTCTAATCCTGTCCATCCTCGTCACTCCCAATGAAAATCTCAACATCCTCAGCTCGGACACTTCCAACGGACTTTACACTCTTCATCCTCTTATTTAGCTGCTCTCACTTCCTCTTTACTAATCCTATCCACTTCATGCTTCACCACCTCCAAATCATCCGCCCTTCTCTCCACATCATCTCTCTCTCTCATTTTTCTCGATCATCAGCTGCTGAAAATATTCCCTCCACCTTCTCAACACACTCTCCTTACTAGTCAACGCATATCCATCTGCATCCTTTATAGCTCTAACTCATCAAATAGGACTCCTGGTATTGTCTGTTAAATGCATCTTTCTTTTTCTTTTGTCTCCTCACTGGCTCTTTTTACCCGTGCACAAAGAAACTTTACAAAGATGTTTGTTTTTGGCATATTTTGGTACCTTGGGAGTTTCAATTCAGCGGTAAAGTATAAACCGGCTGGAGCAGCCTCTTTAAGAAGGTATGTAGGTAAGACGTGACAGACGCAAGCATCTTAACATGCATCAAGAGTGTGTCAGACAGATGTAGCGAAGAAAATCCGGTAATTTTTTTTGTTACAATTTTCCGGTAAAATAAAACATTGCTTAGAACAGACATGGGCAAACTACGGCCCGCGGGCCAAACCCGACAACATCTGCACAGAATATTGTCCGCCATTGTGTACCTTCCTCTACTCTTATACATCACCCTATACTCTTCCTTTGTCTTAAAATAAGTATTTCCCTACTTCCATCTCCATCCTTTTAGCAAAATCTACAACCATCTGGCTAGGGAATACCTACCCATCACTTCCTCATTACCTCTGTTCCCTTCACCAATATAAACATTGCAGTCTGCTCCTATCTTTCATTCTTGCTCTCTCCTATTACTCCAGAATCATTTATTCTCCTCTATCTCACAAACTACTTGCAAAGCATAAGCACTGATGACATTTATCGTCACACCATTATCTTTGCAGACTCTTCACCTCCCTCTATACTCTTACTGTATTCCTCCTTTAGGATTACACCTACACCAGTTTAAATTCTCCTCCAATGTACCTCCACCTCCTGCCTCCTTACCCTCTGTCCTGAAGACACAATATTTGCTACCTTTCTCTGGTCCATCATCTAACTCTCATCTACCATTCATATTACCAACATTTAAAGTACCCTCTCCTCCCCTTCTGTATCTATAGATCTCTTGCCCTCTCCTTCATCTCCAGTAACCCTAGCTAAGGATACCTGTGGTGGTGGTTGTTAAACCGGGCCTCGACCGATTTAGATCCCCATATTTTATTTGGCATGTTTTACACTGGATACCCTTACTAATGCAACCCTTGGTCTTGGGACCGGAACTAAGGGTGCACTGGCTTGTGCAGGCGTAATCGCTGGCTTCATTCTAGTATTTCTTCAGTTGTTTTCTTGTTTTGCTATTCTGCATTTCTTCATTTATCCCATCAGCTTTTCCTGTCCAGTATCTCATTTCCCATATTCTGGTGTCTGATTTGCATTTACATTTATGGCATGTCATCATACACCATTATCCAGAGAAAGTTTAGGGTTAGTGGCATCTTGGTGGTGCTGGGATTTGAACCTGTGACCTTTCAATCCAGAGCCCCATGCCTTAACCACTGAGCCACCACCTCCTGTATCTTACTGCCACAATATGTTTTCTCCTGTGGTATCTCTTTCTCTTTACCCCAATTAATTTTTTTTATGGTATTTCTTTATTGTACTTATTACATTCCTCTGCCTGGTATCTCTCTCTTTACCCCAACACATTTGTTTCTTTCCCATAACACTTTCTTCTCACTAATAGCCATTCATTTACATCTGCCAACTAACCTCAAGCTGTCCAGTGAAAACCTTTTTGCACACCGAGAGAGTTTACTGCTATTATTATCCCAGCTGTTTGCATTCCACCTCAGGCCAAAGCCAGGGTAGCCCTGGAGGAGCTGCATGAGGCTATTAACAGCCAGCTGAATGCATATCCAGACAGAGTTGTAACTGTATACGAATACTTCAGTCATGTGGATTTAAAAATGAAGATTCCAAAACAGAGACAAGAATATGCTGGATCAAGTGTAAATCAAAATTGCAGGAGCCAATAAAGCTGCCTCATTTCCACACCTTGGCTAATCCAACCACATCTCCATAGAAATTACTCCATCCTACAGACCACCTGCAGTACTAAACCAAGCTTAAAGCTTTCAGTTAAAAAAAAAAGTATGTGTTTTGAAAATACAGACTGTGAGTTGTTTACGCAGTGCAGAGAAGAGCTAGCCTTCTGCACTGATACCGTTTTACCCACCAAGACCAACAAGGTGTTCCCACACCAAAAACCATGTCTTGACAGGAAACACCCAAAGGGAACTGAAGAAGGGGCTTAAAGATGCCAAGCACAGATATCAGCATCGCATAGAGGGCCAGTTCGGGAATAACAATTCCCGGAGCATGTTCCAGGGTATTAAGGCTCTAACAGACTACAAGAACAGCAATGACCCCACACTTGCCTACGCCCTGAATCAGTTCTTAAAACGAGCGGAATCTCCCTCTTTGAAGCACCCAGAGAGGAACTGGTACTTGTCATTGAATGCCATCAGGTGAGATCCACTCTAAGAAAAAGTGACATCACCGAAGCGGCAGGACCAGACGGAGTGCCACGCTACACTCTGAAGTCATGTGCTGAACAACTAGCAGGGGTATTTACCAACATCATGTTCCTGTCCTTGCAGTAGGCAGCAAGCCATACATGCTTCAATTTTGCCTATTGGGATTCACCACCACACTATGCTCATGGATTCACAGACCACAGAATGTCAGGGTGGCAACCACACATCGTCCTTTCTCGCCGTGAATACAGGAGCACCTCAGGGTTGTGTCTTTAGTCCAGCCCTTTTCACACATGACTGCAAACCCATCCACTCCTCTAACACCATAGTGAAGTTTGCTGATGGCACCACAATAGTGGGACTGATGTTACTGAGCAATGAGACACACTACAGAGAGGAGATTCAACACTTCTTTATTTACACTTTTTACTGCTATTTGTTAACTTTTATTAAGATGGAATGCAGTCTTCTGTCCAGTATCTATCATTTTATCCCTTCCTATATGTTTGTTTTTTTGTTTTCTTTAATTCAGTGGTTAATGCATGTATTTTTTTTTTGGTGTGTTTGTAGGTGTTAGCCACAGGTCTGAGTGGTCTGTACTCATCTCTCCCAACTAAGATCGAGGTGTCCAGTGAAGACTGGCACTATATACAGAAGGACGAATGGCAACAGGAGCCTGCACTTGTTCACTTCCTGAACTCGCTCGAGTTCTGTAATGCCGTCATACAGGTGAGAGCAATACGGTTAGATTTATATTTACAAGGTGGCACAGGGAAAGTACGACCTGGTTTAGAACCCCTTGCCATTCACTCATTTCATGGAGCAGTGGAGTGGTGCGCAGCGAGCGTTCTGGAAGAATGATGATAGTAGTGCAAGGGCACATGGAATTTCACCATCATTACCAGTTAGGGTGTCATGATTGTATCCCGTCTGCTCCTCTGCTCAACATGTGTGCAGCATTTCAATGAACAGAGTGCAGCCTGAAGAAATAAGCACCCAGGTGGTGTTGGAACGCCTGCACACCAGAGAATATTGAAGCTGTTTGAGTTGGCATCATAAACATGGCAACTCAATTATTATCATCATCATTATTGATGTGTCGATATACATACCATATATATATATTATAGATATATATATATATATATATATATATATATATATATATAAGTGTGTGTTGTGTGTTATGTGTATAGTGTATCTGTATGTATGTATATATGCTATATCTATATATATATATATATATAATATGATATATATATATATATATATATATATATATATAGGTATATATATATATATATATATATATATATCTATATATATAGATATATATATATATATATATATATATATATATATATATATATATATATATATATATATATATAATGATATATTTTTCCCCTATAGGTGGCTCATCCATCCATTAGAGATCAGCTGGTTGGTTACATCATCAACGGTTTTCTGGTTCCTGTTTTAGGACCTGCACTGCATAAAGTAAGTGATGTTTTCAGTATGTTGTAAAAGTTTTTTCACTGTTTACTTACCTAGGATAAGTATTTCAAGGATTTCTAAAGGACCCACAACTAAATCTGTATGTTTTTGTCCATGTAGCAGACCCTAGAGGAAGTGATGACCACCACAGCATATCTGGACCTGTTCCTAAGGACTGTCACTGAACCTGCACTCTTACACACCTTACTTAGCTTTATTCTCCTACATCGCCACGACAACGTGCACATCCTGGATACACTTGTGAGCCGTATCAACACTCCATTCCAGGTACTCGCGTTCAATTAATGCCGTTCACAGACAAACAAAATGTACAAAACATACCGAGTAGTAATATTTCTGACACTGATGGCTACATATAAAAGAATGTATTTATGAAATGTTCGGTGGCAGAGGAAGTACTGAAAAATGTACAATTCAAGTTTGTTTGTGTGCCACTTTTAACACAATGCACATTGTCCCAAAGCAGCTTTCTAGAAATAGACATATATAAACGTAAAATGTATGAATTAGTCCCAAAAATTTTAACACTGCCTCCTTTATCAAAAACATCAACAAAAACTCGACAAAAACAAGGAAACAATGAAACCATTTCCATATTAGGGCATGCTACATTTGTTAGCTAGCTCAGGTTATTCCTTACATGGTTCCAGTTGCATAGTTGAGCTTTATCCCCCCCCACTGTAGCTGCATTAAGGTATATTTACAAGAACAGACTGTTACGGTGGGTTTAACACAAGGATTTTATACTGTAAAAGAGCATAAAACATAGCGGGTTTTTTTCTTTCCTTTTTTTTTGCACTATAATCATAATCGAAGTGTATTGCTTTCCACTTCTGATAATTACACGCTGTCTAGTCCCACGACGTATTGCAACACGCCCATTAATTACAGAGTTTGTAGTTTCCCTTAAAGCATTGCAGATTTTCCATTCATTAAATCGACTTATTCATTTTTTATTAGCATGAGCATTGTACGGACAAAAGTATTGGGACATCCCAAACTGTTACCACAAAGCTTGAGGCACACAATTCTAATATAAAAAGCAATGTTATATTTACATTTATAGCATTTGGCAGACACCCTTATCCCGAATAACTTATAATTATCTTATTTATAAATTGAGGAGTTGAGTGTTAAGGGCATTGATTGAGTGGCGGAATAGAATAGAATATTCTTTATTTGTCTCACATACTTTTACAGTACAGTGAAATTCTTTCTTCGCATATCCCAGCTTGTTTGGAAGCTGTGGTCAGAGCGCAGGGTCAGCCACGATACAGCATCCCTGGAGCACAGAGGATTAAGGAACTAAGAGTGGCAGCTTGGTGATTTGAGACTTCTTATCAGAAATTTGTCATCTTGAACACTGAGCTGGCCTTTTCCTGTACACCATGTAAATAAATATATAGCGGTATCAAAAGGTTATGGTGCTAACTGCTGACCCTGTGTGTCACCACATCCAATGTTTCATTATGAACAGCATGTTAAAGCAACGAGCAAATGTGAAACTCTGAATGGAATTGGACAAATCTGGCACCGAGACGTTTGACATGACGGGTTTGACATACGTCATTGCTGCAATGAGTAATACGAGGCGTTTGGATCGGCGCACACGCACTGAAATTAAGTTAACAGAGCTAGACTCAAAACTGATCACCTGAGCACAAGTTTTTGCTATATTTTGAATTTAAATGTACTACACTATTAAGTGTGTCTTTCACTGGCTTATAATGTGCCTGAGACACAGAACATCCCATGCAAATATTAAAAAGGTAATAATGGACACAGGAATTTTTATCATAATCAAAGTTGTTATTTACTACAGTAGAAAAGAGATTTTCTCCTGGCCCTCATTTTGAAAGGTCCTCAATGCTTTATTATCTGATCATAAAGACACCTTTGATTATGAAGACATTAGTAATCTCCTGTTTAATCAATGTATACTGTTTATGTTGCAGTTGGGCACGGTGTCCCTCTCTCTCTTCCGCACTATGATTGGTCTGTACTGCGAAGACGTCATGCTTCAGCTCATTCTCAAGTGAGTACTTTGTCTGAAGCGCTGGTCGTCTTTACAGGGCCGTTCCTTTTCATTGTAATACACGCATCACAGTTTATAGCACAGAGCTTATGTAGTTATTCATGGCTTGTCTGTCTCCATCTGTCTTTTTTGTGAAATTATTCTCTTTGTTCTTCATGCGTTAATCAATCTGTGCAGTGGTTTCTGGAGTATCCCTCCCCCTGCTTTGTTTTTATTTATTTATACTCAGTAACTAAGTTTACTAAACGATTTAAAATGTAGTTAAGTACAATACTTCATGTAAAACTACAATTACACATTTTTTCTTTAAAAAGTAATTTAAAATGCATTAAAAAACACTTACAATAAAATTGGAATAAATACAATTCATTACTTCTCTGTGAATATGGAATGTGATTTGGGACATGTCCCACAGCAAACCAATGAAGGTGAGACATTTTTAGACTTGGTTTATGCAGTCTACGTAGTCGGTATCATATGTGGATGGTAAGACTTCTTCCTTCTTCAATGACAGAATCGTGTGTGTGTGTGTGTGTGTGTTCATGGCAGGTATCTGATTCCATGCAATCACATGATGCTTAGTCAGCGGCGTGTCCTGAACGAGAGAGACTGCTATTCTGTTTCTGCGGCGAAAATTCTCGCCCTCACTCCGTCCTGCTGCACTCCAGACCTCATCGCTCCACCAATCCGTCAGCTCGACTCCATCACCTGGTCTAAGGTGACAGATGGAGTCCATACAGGAACCACTGGTAATGTGAATTCTCCTCGTTATTTTTTATTTTATGAACGTTATTTTTCACATTTCTTGCTAAACATCAGAACACACTGAATCAGTTTCATTTCATTTTAATAATTATAATAAAAAAAAAAACATTTCGAATGAATAATTTAAAAATACTTGTTATTTTAGCGCTAAATACAATCATTTTATAGTCTGTATTTTTTCCTGTATCCACTAAATACAATAAAACCCCCTTTTTTTCACTCGCATGTATTTTACCGCTTCCTCAGGAAAGTTTATATGAACTCATTCTCTGAAGACCTTAGGGTTCTTTCATTACGCAAATAGATATATAATAGATCATTCTCAGATCAGGAATTGTGGGCGATCTGGAACCGGAGTTACTGAAACCTGGATATTGTCAGTATTATAATTGCTCAGTGCACATTATTTTATGTGGAAGTGCTTTATTATCATCGCCTTCATTTGTTACTTCAACGAGTAATGAGAGAGAACGTGTGAAAGAACGACATTAGTGACGCACACAATCTCTCTCCTGGGTCTTTTCCACAAAATCACATGGTAGCGATTAGTCCGACTGGACAGAACTGATTAGGGTCTTGTTTTGAAAACTGTTACGCGGGGGGGGGAAATATAGGAATGTTTTTGGGGGAGCCTGTTACCGACAAAGAGATTCTTAGTGAGGAGATTAGCAAAAAAAAAACCCAAAACAACAACAAGCGAGAGGGATTACAGGGAAGTGGAATAATAGTCGTTTTTGTTGATCTTGATTATAAAGATAGGAAGATGCTTTTATTTGTCGCATGTACATTACAGCACGGTGAAATTCTTTCTTCGGGGGAGGTTAGGAAGCTGGGGTGAGCCATGATACAGTGCACTTAGACCACAGAGGGTTAAGGGCCATGCTCAAGGGCCCCAAGAGAGGCAGCTTGGTGATACTATATTCCACTTATAGAATTCTTTTTGAGTGATATTTAAGATGTTAAAAGTTGATAATGGATGTTATCGATGTATACTGGGGGAAATAAAACAAAACCGTAGACTGAACGTTATTACAAAAATGACAATTAGTAGTAAATCGTGATTGTGTTAAATGGAATAAGTGTGAATGTTTATTAATAAATGTATTTATTTAATTAAAAGAAGCAATCGAGTCTGTGCTGATTATTTGACAAAACCGATTAATCAGTCGACTTATTAAGCACAGCTTACCCAGAATGCAATTTGAATTATTTCTCATAACTACTACAAATGCTACAGTGTTTTAGAGTTTTTGTGCAAGTTTAATGGTTCTACAGTTATTTTAAATGAATTCAATACGATGGCGTGTTCTGTTACAGAACCAGAGGCGTGCTCCTCCTCGGAACAGTACGATTCTGATCACTCGTGTGTGATTGGCTCCGAGATTCACCTGGACGTCAGTTACCTGCATTACTTATCCGACGCACGCAAAGGTATCAGCAGCTGCATGTGCGCATGTCGAGTCTGGTCCGCCCCCTACGATGGCCTGACCCCCGCCTCCTGATGACAAATCTCACCCGCGTGTGACCACACAGGCTCTTACTGAAGTCGCTTCCTCCTCTGCTGTCGAACTGGAGTGGGACGACAGTTATGACGCCGGTTCTACGCAATCGCGGCGGGAAGGGGAAGAAAGCGAAGTCGCCGTTGCTGCTGTTAACACTCCGAATGAACCTCCACAACACATCCAGGAGCTCCGAAAGACGGCCACACTGCTCGTCAACGGCTCCTATGTGGAAGAGTCGGAATTTCAGGATGACGTCATGGTGTATGATCTGGTGGCGCAGAAAGACTCCAACGAGCCCTCTAATAGGACGCGAATCGCCCGCAACGGCGCAGAAGATTCGGATGAAAAATCAGAAATTCAAAACGGTTCTGCGCAACAGGATACAGAGAAACGAAATGGCATCCAGACTGAAGCCGATCCGAAGTCACATGACATTCAGACAGACCAATACGAGGACCTAGCAACGCAGTATGAGGAGCTGATCCGGACTCTGGTAGTGGAAGCAAAAAACCCCACAAGGACGCACCAAGAGTTGAGGAATTCCGCCATGGAGGAGGAGGACGACGACGTGGACTTCAGCGCATTTTCGCCCGAGACACCAGAAGCAGAGAAATCCCCCTCGCCTTTTAAGACTAAACGTCCCAGCGGGAGCATGAGTCACGCCGTGCCATTTACAGGTCAGACAGTAGCTACGAATCAGTTTCCAAAGCTAGACTACGCTTCTGAAATCCAAACACGTAGTAATCTCATATATACAGTAACAACATGTGTATCATGTGAATTGAGAGATTCATTTTGTTTATCCATTACCTTCTTTCTTTCTTTACGTAGGTCACAAGTCATTATTTGAAAGGAACCAACAATGCACTGAATAGAATCCACCATTTTTATCATAATTTAGACTGTTTTATCAAACCATGTGATAGGCCAGAGATTATATATCATGTATCTATCATGGGAGCGTCCAACTGTTATTTTGGAGGCATAGATATTAATACCCTGCATGGAAGGTTAAACACACATCATAAGGGTAATAGTATTTCTGTTAGTTTTTTTTTTATTATTAGGGCTGTTAATAGGTTTAGTATTTAATCACAAGTAATCACATTTCTTCGACATTTTTTTAGTGGTAGATGTAATTGATAAATATGGTACGTTTCTCCTTTAAGAATTCTGTTGCGGCTAGTCATGCACGTTGCATTAATCACACGTCAATAAAAATATTGCCGTTAAAGTGAATTTGTGTTAACAAGTTATTAAGGCATTACATTTGACAGCCCTAGTTTTTATTTGGATTCGATTTTATAATAAAATGTTCATTGAGTTTAGGAAATGTACATGCCAGTGATTTTAGAGCCAGAAACATTGATTCATTCGGATGAAACATGGTGTTGGAGGAGCATTAATGTCTGTGTAGGCTGCAATGAATTAAGTGTAGAGCTTTAACAAGATTATACATTGGTGTTGGACATTTGTGTGTGTGTTTCAGGCCCATTTGTGAGTGTGCTGCTCTCGCGGCTTGAGAACATGCTGGAAAACTCTCTGCAAGTCAATCTGCTGTTAACAGGAATCATCACTCAGCTCGCTGTTTATCCACAGCCACTGCTGCGCTCCTTCCTACTCAACACCAATATGGTTTTCCAGCCCAGTGTTCGCTCACTGTACCAGGTACCCACACCATCACACACCTTCACAGTGACCTTCATCCACACCCGAGCTAACCACATGATCCTCACACATTACAGGGAAACACCATAAACTACATTACAAACATGTTTACATATTAGACTTTCTGTGAATGTCTCCTTCCTTCCATCTATCCAATCATACATCCACAATAAGAAGGATGTGGCTTTAGTCATTGTGCAAGGTACGTGTACAGAGACAATGAAATGCAGTTATTACATCTCAGATAATGTATATATTAATTTATATAATCTTTTCTTATATTTATTCATCTGTGTGTGTGTGTATATACTATTCCAAAGGTTTCAAAATGTATTTCTTCTTTTTTTATATATAAAGTCTATAAATTTGTCATTTAATTAAATATATTTACAAATGTCCCCTTGCAGCAACTGACCAATCAGCAGCTTGCCTTTGGTCAATTAAAACGCTCAATTAAAAATCGATTCAGATTCTGGAATCAGATACTTAAAATTCAAGGACCTACAAAGACCAGCACCTACCGAGCATCCGATCTGCCAGGACCTTGCTATGTGTAATTATTGTAATACACTAATATGTAGCCAGCAAGGTGTCACAACCAACATGACTAAGAATCAGCTGTTGGTTCATCGTCTGGAATAGAAATTGGGAATCGATAATAATCGATAAGTGGAATCGGAATCGATAAAATTAAAATGATATCCAACATTAATCGTGGAACAACTCGAGTATAAGACTTACAATCCGCAAAATCTACAAAATGTATTTTCAACTATATACCCACATCATTATGTTGCCTAATGTTGTGTTGGTTCGCCCTTTTGCTGCCAAGACGGTCCCATCAATCAGTAACATCAACTTCTTCATCTAACATCCCTGCATGTTTCTGCCCTCACTGCTCAAAACAAACAGCATGAGGTCTCGACATCCTGTAATGGGACGTGTGCTCGCGGCATCAATACTATTTACCACAGAAAATAGTGTACAGTTTTAAACGGTGTCGTATGCAAGATAATGAACAAGTGGAAAAGTCACGCAGTGAAACGATGTCCATGCAGCTCAGACCACCACCACCACCACCATGCTTCACACGTGAACTCTTTACTCCACTCACTGAATGCAGACAATAGTACAGCTGTCAAAGAGCAAAGAAAGTCTTTCAGTGGATGCAAATTCTAAGCACCAGTCATGTCCATGTGCATGTTAGCACAGGATCACTGAAAAAGCTCCTCCGCAGAGACTCGCCGAACAACCTGAAACATGGTGTTTTCGTCTCGCCCAGCTACGGTCGTGCTAATTTCACACCGAGCTTGATCCAGCTCATCCATAATGCAACACAAAGCAGCTTGTAAACACGTAAATCCAATAAAGCTGCTGCCGCTCAATCTCTCTCTCTCTCTCTCTCTCTCTCTCACAAACACACACATGAGAAACAAGTTGAAGTTGGATCTGATGAAACAATAGCGTCATTATTCTTCAGGATTAAATACGGACCATAGCCGGAGGTTGAAGTTTGGGGATTGGGATTATGAAGTGCTGAGTCTCGTCTGTTACATTACAGTCATTACAGTCTTAGAGCTTCACAGATAAACGTAGATTATTCAGAAAGCTGTATGTAATGGAGGACCCCCCCCTTTTTTTACATTCTTGATTTTTATTCATTTTATATACCTTTACACTTATGTTCCTCTAATCTTTCTTTTTTTCATGATCACATTTATTTTTTTGTCCTCACTTTGCATTTCTTCTCCATTTTTGCATTTTACATGTTCTTTAATGAATAGTAAACATTTAATTATTCTTGTATTATTATTATTTTTTTCCTTTATTCTTTCCCTTTCCTCCCTCCTTATCTCCCCGTCCATTCCTTTTATCCTTCATTCATTTCATTCTTTCTTCCTTTTTTTTTTTTAAAGTCCTAATCTACAGAGTACACAGTAGATGATGGAAGAAACAGAAGGTAATCAGGATTGTGCGACATTGTTTTCATTGTTCGTATTTATTTATTTATATCCATTTGGTTTTGTTTGGTCTCTGCAGGTCTTGGCGTCAGTGAAGAATCAGATCGAGCAGGTGGCCGCGAGGCAGAAGGATTTCTCTGACCTTCTCCTGGCAGCACAGCAGTGTCTTCTGGCCAGAGAGAGTTCAGTCACGGTGCAAGGTTCATCTCTCTGCCTTCATTTACAAGCTACTGACAAAAAATAGCAGGACACAATACTTTCCTACTTTTTCCATTTCTTTTAATTATAACTGATTGTATTTGATACAATTGAGTGATTATATCTTAGAGGTGTCAAACACATTGTCACTGTGAGCCACATCAGCATTATGGTTGGCCTCGAAGGGCCGGTTGAACTATAGGACAGCTCTTTGATGAGCGACGCCGTCTCACAACAGAAAACAAATGCAGCTTTTTCTCCTTGAAGCACAAACATGTATTCGCTTTTCCCATCTTTTCTTGGAAGTGCCTTCCATCTGCATCAACTTTTTTTGCTTCCTGAACATTTGGGGAAAATCTATAGGAATTTCTCCACGTGTCGGAAAAAATCACCCTCTGTAAATGCCGACGTGAGATACACCGCAATCTAGTGGCGGGATGCTGTCATATGCATTGTGGGAGATGTAGTTTATTGTCTATAAAATAATGCGACGGGCCGCATTCGAGTTTGACATGATACATCTGATACAATTTGAGCTGTAATTGATCATCAAAGTAAATGATATTTTTTATTGTTTTATTTAAAGATAAACACTGATGACTGATTCATTCTCTTAATGTCAGATTCACAGAATGATGGAAAGAACATGAAAAATCGACTTGTCCAACCCAAGACTGTGGTCCCGCTCAACAGGACGGAGGTTTACGCCACCGTCGTCTTCACAGAGTTCCTTAAAGAACTTGCTGCCATCACACAGGAGCACTCCATCCTCTCCTACATCCCCATGGAGGAGTAGATCTCATTGCACAATACATTCTCACCAATATGAAGGGCTCCTGATCCTCGATCTCATGGATGGAGAAATCTCACTGTTTCTCCGCCTGGTTTGATGATAGACGAGTACGTTTTACACTCTCTCTCTCATCTTCTGTTGAAGGAATAGAGCTTGTTCTTTTTCCCCGTCATCCACATTTCCATATTTAGAAAGCGACCACAGATGAATACTTCCTCTCAGGTCTGAGAAGTTAAATACAGAAAAAAGTCCCCCAAAGTCATCAACTACTCAATCAAATCAGCATGGCTTCATTTTTTGATTCCAAAAATCATCTCCAGGTCGTGTGGGGCACGGTGGCTTAGTGGTTAGCATGTTCGCCTCACACCGCCAGGGTCCAAGTTTGATTCCCGTCTCGGACGTGTGTGTGTGTGTGTGTGTGTGTGTGTGTGGAGTTTGCATGTTCTCCCCGTGCCTCAGGGGTTTTTCTCCGGGTTTCCTCCCTGGTCCAAAAACATGCACGGTAGGTTGATTGGCACCTTGGAAAATTGTCCCTAGTGTATGAATGTGTGTGTGAGTGTGTACGCCCTGTGATGTGTTGGCATTCCATCCAGGGTGTATCATTAATGCCCATAGACGCCTGAGATAGGCACAGACTCCCCGTGACCCGAGGGAAGATCGGATAAAGTGGTAGACAATGAATGAATGAATCTCCAGGTCGTCATCTTACTCTTTTTTCCATTTTGACCACAAACACCTCCTCCTTCTTCCAGCCCTTGGAGAGCGATCGAGCTGTTTTTAATCATTATTCTTGAATAATCTCTCCTGACAACGCTCGATGAAGTCGCCTCGTCGCGGATTAATTTCCCTGTAGAGCCGGAGGTGTTTTCTCCGTCCTCCCGCCATCCTGCCACGATTCACCCGGCTTGATGCAGAACTGCAACTCATAAATACATCTCAGAGGACTTGGTAAGATCTCACGAGGATTTTTTTTGCCCATTAAATCATCTCTTGTCTTCCACGGAGGGAGTTGAGTTGAGCTCCATCACTTTTATCCTTATTTCAGTCATCTCTACAAAAGCATTCCGGATGCTCGGTCGTGAAAAGAAATGCCTTTAACAGCTTCAGAAGGATTATCCATTTTATAATATTTCCCAGAAGCCTTACCAGTCAGCAGGAATGTATTGCCTACTAATTCTGGCATTATGTTACAAGACCACCAGGATATAAAGACGACTGCACTACACGACTACATCAGTGACGGCTGTTCAGTTTCTAACCTACAGTCTGATTGTCCTTCAGGCATGATGGATGATTGTGTTGGAGGTCTGTGCCTTGTGGACCAGTTTATTCAAATCAGTTCACTTTCTTAATTATAGGGGCCGTATAACAACAGCAAAGAATGTTACTTTTACTTTTAGTAAAAAAAAAAAAAAAAAAAACACTACAGTGTAACAGTTATAATTTTACGAGGGGTTCATTTCAGTCGGTGCAGGTATTTCACTGTTAATACCTTTTTTTTTTCTTCCTGTGTATGTAACTGTAATTTCTATAATATTCATGAAAAAAGCTACATTTTTAATAATATTTAGTGAAGGTTATTTAAAAAAAAAATCTTTTGTAAGATTAAACAGTCCAGTCCAATGTTAAAATTGTGCAATTAGTACTAACTAACGCCATGTTTAGCATTTGAGCTTAGTCCAAGATCCAAATGCTTACTTAATTCCAACAATCTTAAATACAAGCGTGTGTGTATATGTATATATGTGGGTGTGTGTGTGTGTGTGTGTGGTGTGTGTTGTGTGTGTGTGTGTGTGTGTGTGTGTGTGTGGGTGTGTGTGTGTATGTGTGTGTGTGTGTGTGTATGTATGTATGTATGTATGTATATATGTCATGTATGTATGTATGTATGTCTGTATGTATGTCTGTATGTATCTATATATCTATCTATATCTATATATCTATAATATATATATATATATATATATATATATATATATATATATATATATACACACCACACCACATATACACATATATACATATACACACACGCTTGTATTTAAGATTGTTGGAATTAAGTAAGCATTTGGATCTTGGACTAAGCTCAAATGCTAAACATGGCGTTAGTTAGTACTAATTGCACAATTGTAGAAACTGTCATGTAGAAATATTTAGAAAACAATGCTAATCATTGCTAGCTGTTGGAAGAATATTATGACCGAGTATCAGCATGCATTCTTCAGTACATACATTTCTGGACAATGATTAGCAATTGATTGTCACAGTGTTGTTCTGTTCTTTGCTTGCAATCACAGAACACTCCAGTCATCAGTGCAAGTGCTGTGAAAACAGAAATCATAAGCAGCCATTGTTGATTGCATACATGTAATACTGAACTGATATTCGAGTTTTGATTTGTGTTTTATAGTACACACTAGCAATGAATCATGGGCGCGAGCTAGCTGGTTATTTAGTAGCATTCATACTGCTTAGCATGAGCTTATTGAGCTATGATTGCATATTTCTTGATGTGTGCCTTTAATATTGACTCCCCCCCCCCCCCATTTACTGTCACAGAGGTCTAGTTTTATTCTAAAGATATTTATATGGGTTTTTAAAAAATATCAGGCATATTTTTAAAAGACTGTTTTTGTGAATCATGGGGCGGCTTTGCAGAAATAAATTATTTTAATGACCAACAATCATCGTGTTTGAGTAGTGGCGAAGGGTGTGTGTGTGTGTGTGTGAGAGAGGACGAATGAATATATGAATATAGAGAGAGAACGATCAAATGTATGACTATAAATGTGTCATTCTCGCAGCATTCTTGTGTATTTATGTAATGTGTGTAAAGACTTCAAACAATGTTAACCATGAAGTCATTTATGAATTTGTGCATGGTGTAATTCCGCAGATTAGCCACTAGACGGCACCATTCAACACTGAAGTCTCACTGGACTGTAAGTTTCATTCCCTTCCTAACATCATAGCACATATGTAATTTATCTGAACAGTGTTTAAGTGCTTAATTAGTCTGTAAAGGCTAAAGAAGGATAAACAGGAGCATGTTTTGATGTTTGTCTCTGTTTGATATAAATACAGACTACAGATCATTTACACAAAACAATAGATTTATTTTTAGCTCACTGCTGGAGAGTTTGTAAGCTTTGAGAATATACTAAATCAATGTTTAAATTAGTTTGATGGTGCAACAAATGCAAATGACAAGTATTGAAAAACTCATCAAGATGTCTTTTCCTGCAGGAGGTTTCTGAGCTGGACTGGATCGGCTCGTCCTTTGGATTCCTTCTGAATGATTCCCATCAATTTATTCAGCACCTTCTTATTCCCCCCTCTGATCAGCTGCACCTGCAGCACAGAAATAAACAAACATTTTTTTTTTTAATTAGACCAGGGACATTCAGTTGGTTCAAACAGTGTAACGTTCACGAGTGTGTAACGTTCACGAGTGTGTAACGACGACGATGTTTGATTTTACGGTGAGTCTCAAGTGCGTAACTGTGATGGGGTGAACTTTAACTGCGACTCTCAAGCAGATAATGACGAGTCTCGGGCGGATACCATTGATGTGTGCTTTTCGGGCAAGTCTCGGGTGCGTAACAGTGATGTGTGCCTTTTACGGAGAGTCTCAGGTGAGTAACAGTGGCAATATATGCTTTTACAGCGAGTCTCAGACGTGTAACAGTGGCGATGTGTGCTTTTACGCCGAGTCTCGGGACTGTAACAGTGACAACGTATGCTTTTACAGCAAGTCTTTGGTGTGTAACAGTGATGACATGCTTTTACGGAGAGTCTCAGGTGTGTAACAGTGACGACATGCTTTTACGGCGCGTCTTTGGTGTGTAACAGTGTAAAAGCACATCACTGTTACACGCCCGAGACTCAGCGTAAAAGCACGTATCGAGTCTCGGGGCTGTAACAGTGGCAACGTGTGCTTTTACAGCGAATCGTTAGTGTGTAGCAGTGTAAAAGCGAGTAAAAAGCACACGTTGCCACTGTTACATGCCCGAGACTCGACATAAAAGCATATGCAGCCACTGTTACAGGCCCGAGACTAGATACATGCTTTTACGCTGAGTCTGGGGCGTTTAACAGTGATGACATATGCTTTTACGGTGATTCTTTGTTGTGTACCAGTGTAAAAGCACATCACTGTTACACACCAAAGACATATCACTGTTACAGCACATCACTGTTACACGCCAGAGCGTAAAAGCATGTATGAGTCTCGGGCCTGTAACAGTGGCAAGGTTTTTTTTTTTTTTTACAGCGAATTGTTGGTGTGTAACTGTGGCGACCTGCTTTTATGGCGAGTCTATGGTGTGTACCCATGTAAAAGCACATGTCGCCACCGTTACACACCAACGATTCGCTGTAAAAGCACATTTTGCCACTGTTAAATGTCCGAGACTCGCCGTAAAAGCATATGCAGTCACTGTTACAGGCCCGAGACTCAGCTAAGAAGCATGTATCAAGTCTCGGGCCTGTAACAGTGACTGCATATGCTTTTACAGTGTGTCTTTGGTGTGTAACAGTGGTGACGTGTACTTTTACAGCGCGTCTGGTGTGTAACAGTGACGGAATATGCTTTTACGGCGAGTATCGAGCGTGTAACGGTGGCGATATGTGCTTTTACGGTGAGTCTTTGGTGTATACCAGTGTAAAAGCACACGTCACCACTATTACACACCAAAGACACGCAGTAAAAGCACATCACTGTTACACGCCCGAGACTCAGCGTAAAAGCATGTATCGAGTCTCGGGCCTGTAACAGTGGCAACGTGTGATTTTACAGTGAATCGCTGGTGTATAGCAGTGTAAAAGCGAGTAAAAGCACACGTTGCCACTGTTACATGCCTGAGACTCACTGTAAAAGCATATGCAGCCACTGTTACAGGCCCGAGACTCGATACATGCTTTTACGCTGAGTCTGGGGCGTGTAACAGTGATGACATATGCTTTTACGGTGATTCTTTGGTGTGTAAGAGTGATGTGCTTTTACTGTGTGTCTTTGGCGTGTAACAATTGCGACGTGTGCTTTTACGGCGATTCTTGGGCGTGTAACAGTGACGACGTATGCTTTGACAGTGAGTCTTTGGTGTGTAACAGTTGTGACATGCATTTACGGCGAGTCTTTGGTGTGTACCCATGTAAAAGCACACATCGCCACCGTTACAAACCAACGAGTCACTGTAAAAGCACATGTTACAGGCCCAAGACTTGATAAATGCTTTTACGCTCAGTAAAACAGTGACTGCATATGCTTTTATGGTGAGTCTTTGGTGTGTAACAGTGGCGACATGTGCTTTTACGACGCGTGTCAGGCGTGTAACACTGACGACATACGTGTAACAGTGATGTGCTTTTACGGCATGTAACAGTGGCGACGTGTACTTTTACAGTGCTTGTCAGGCATGTAACACTGACGACATACGTGTAACAGTGATGTGCTTTTACGGTGAGTATCGGGCATGTAACAGTGACGATATATGCTTTTACGGTGAGTATCGGGCGTGTAACAGTGGCGACATGTGCTTTTACGACGCGTGTCAGGCGTGTAACACTGACGACATACATGTAACAGTGATGTGCTTTTACGGCGAGTATCGGGCGTGTAACAGTGGCGACATGTGCTTTTACGACGCGTGTCAGGCATGTGCTTTTGCGGCGGTATCAGGCGTGTAACACTGACGATATACACGTGTAACAAGTGATGTGCTTTTACGGCGAGTATCGGCGTGTAACAACGTGTAACAATGATGTGCTTTTACGACGCGTGTCAGGCGTGTAACACGTAACACTGACGACATACGTGTAACAGTGATGTGCTTTTACGGCGAGTATCAGGCGTGTAACAGTGACGATATATGCTTTTACGGGAGTATTTACGTGACTGGGTGCTTTTACGTGTAAACTGAGTATCGGGCGTGTAACATGGCGTGTGGTAACCCTAACTACATACGACATGTGCTTTTACGACATGTGCTTTTACAACGTGTCAGTGTCTGCTATATAGAGCGTGTAACACTGACGACATACGTGTAACAGTGATGTGCTTTTACGGCGAGTATCGGGCGTGTAACAGTGGCGACATGTGCTTTTACGACGCGTGTCAGGCGTGTAACACTGACGACATACGTGTAACAGTGATGTGCTTTTATGGCGAGTATCAGGCGTGTAACAGTGGCGACGTGCTTTTACGACGCGTGTCAGGCGTGTAACACTGACGACAACATACGTGTAACAGTGATGTGCTTTTATGGCGAGTATCAGGCGTGTAACAGTGCCACACGTTTACGAGCGGTCAGGGTGTAACATGACGACATACACATGTAAAGTGATGCTTTTACGGGTGAGTATCGGGCATGTAACAGTGACGATATATGCCTTTACGGCGAGTATCGGGCGTGAGTCATTGGGCGTGTAACAGTGGCGACATGTGCTTTTACGACGCGTGTCAGGCGTGTAACACTGACGACATACAGGCGTGTAACAGTGATGTGCTTTTACGGCGAGTATCGGGCGTGTAACAGTGGCGACATGTGCTTTTACGACGCGTGTCAGGCGTGTAACACTGACGACATACGTGTAACAAGTGATGTGCTTTTACGGCGAGTATCAGGCGTGTAACACTGACGACATACGTGTAACAGTGATGTGCTTTTACGGCGAGTATCGGGCGTGTAACAGTGGCGACATGTGCTTTTACGACGCGTGTCAGGCGTGTAACACTGACGACATACATGTGTAACAGTGATGTGCTTTTACGGCGAGTATCGGGCGTGTAACAGTGGCGACGTGCTTTTACGACGCGTGTCAGGCGTGTAACACTGACGACATACGTGTAACAAGTGATGTGCTTTTACGGCGAGTATCGGGCGTGTAACAGTGGCGACATGTGCTTTTAAGACGCGTGTCAGGCGTGTAACACTGACGACATACATACGTGTAACAGTGATGTGCTTTTACGGCGAGTATCGGGCGTGTAACAGTGTAACGAGTGTAAATATGCTTTTACAGCGAGTATCGGCGCGTGTAACAGTGGCGACATGTGCTTTTACGACGCGTGTCAGGCGTGTAACACTGACGACATACATGTAACAGTGCTACATGTGATGTGCTTTTACGGCGAGTATCAGTGGGCGTGTACAACCCACTGACGACATACGTGTAACAGTGATGTGCTTTTACGGCGAGTATCGGGCGTGTAACAGTGGCGACAATGATGTGCTTTTACGACGCGTGTCAGGCGTGTAACACTACATGTAACAGTGACTTTTTTACGGCGTAAACAGACGACATACGACATGTGTAACAGTGATGTGCTTTTACGGGTGAGTATCGGGCGTGTAACAGTGGCGACATGTGCTTTTACGACGCGTGTCAGGCGTGTAACACTGACGACATACGTGTAACAGTGATGCTTTTACGGCTTGCGTTACGGCGAGTATCGGGCTGTAACAGTGACTACATGATGTGCTTTTACGGCGAGTATAACGAGTGATGGGGGTGTAACAGTGGCGACATGTGCTTTTACGACGCGTGTCAGGCGTGCAACACTAACACTGACGACATACGTGTAACAGTGATGTGCTTTTATTACGGTGAGTACGGCGACGACGACGTGTAGCGTTTAAACAGGCGATGCTTTACGGTGGCGGTATCGGCGTGTAACACTGACGACATACGTGTAACAGTGATGTGCTTTTAACGGCGATGTGATGTGCTTTTTAGGCGTGTAACAGTGATGTGCTTTTACTGGCTTGTAACACTGACACCTGGCGTGCTTTTAACGGCAGTGGCGACATGTGCTTTTACGACGCGTGTCATGTGCTTTACCACGCGTGTGTGTAACACTGATACACATGTGTGACGGCATATCAGGCGTGTAACAGTGATGTGCTTTTACTGGAGTAGGGCGTGTAACAGTACGGCGACGTGTACACTCGGGCGTGTAACAGTGAACATGTGCTTTTACGACGCGTGTCAGGCGTGTAACACTGACGACATACATGTAACAATGATGTGCTTTTACTGCGAGTATCGGGCGTGTAACACTGACGACATACATGCGTACGGTGAATCGTGGTAACAGTGGCGACATGTGCTTTTACGGCGCGTGTCAGGCGTGTAACAACTGACGACACATGTAAACGTGATGGGCTTTTACGGCGAGTATCGGGCGTGTAACAGTGGCGACATGTGCTTTTACGACGCGTGTCAGGCGTGTAACACTGACGACATGCGTGTAACTGAACACATGACTGTAACAATGATGTGCTTTTACGGTAACAGTGATGTGCTTTTATCAGGCGTGTAACACTGACGACATACGTGTAACAGTGATGTGCTTTTACGGCGAGTATCAGGCGTGTAACAGTGGACGTGATATGTGCTTTTACGTGTAACACGACATACATGTAACAGTGATGTGCTTTACGGCGAGTATTGGCGTGTAACAGTGGCGACATGTGCTTTTACAACGCGTGTCAGGCGTGTAACACTGACGACATACATGTAACAGTGATGTGCTTTTACGGCGAGTATCGGGCGTGTAACAGATATATGCTTTTACGGCGAGTATCGGGCGTGTAACAGTGGCGACATGTGCTTTTACGACGTGGCGTGCTTTTCTTTTGAGGTGTGTAACACTGACGACATACGTGTAACAAGTGATGTGCTTTTACGGCGAGTATCGTGCGTGTAACAGTGGCGACATGTGCTTTTACGACGCGTGTCAGGCGTGTAACACTGACGACATACGTGTAACAGTGATGTGCTTTTACGATATGGCGAGTATCAGGCGTGTAACAGTGGCAACGTGCTTTTACCACGCGTGTCAGGCGTGTAACACTGACGACATGTGCTTTACACGGGTGTAACAGTGATGTGCTTTTACGACGAGTATCGGGCGTGTAACAGTGACGATATACATGTAACATGATGGCTTTTACGGCGAGTATCGGGCGAGTATTGGGCGTGTAACAATGGCGACATGTGCTTTAACACTACGACATACGCGTGTCAGGCGTGTAACACTGACGACATACGTGTAACAGTGATGTGCTTTTACGGCGAGTATCGGGCGTGTAACAGTGGCGACATGTGCTTTTACGACGCGTGTCAGGCGTGTAACACTGACGACATACGTGTAACAGTGATGTGCTTTTACGGCGTAACAGTATGTGCTTTTACGGCTGTTGGGCGCGTGTACGCGACGTGTACGCGGCGTGTAACACTGACGACATACGTGTAACAGTGATGTGCTTTTACGGCGAGTATCGGGGGTGTAACAGTGGCGACATGTGCTTTTACAACGGCGTGTCAGGTGTGTAACACTGACGACATACATGTAACAGTGATTTGCTTTTTGACGAGTATCGGGCGTGTAACAGTGACGACATATGCTTTTACGGCGAGTATCGGGCGTGTAACAGTGGCGAACATGTGCTTTTACGACGCGTGTCAGGCGTGTAACACTGACGACATACGTGTAACAATGAGTGCTTTTACGACATACGTAACACGGACGACGATGTGCTTTTACGTGTAACACTGACGTACATTGTGCGTAACAGTAACATGTGCTTTGTACGGGCGTGTAACACTGACAACTTGTGACATGTGCTTTTACGACGCGTGTCAGGCGTGTAACACTGACGACATACTTGTAACAGTGATGTGCTTTTACGACTGTAACGGCGAGTATCGGGCGTGTAACAGTGTAACGATGATGAACATGCTTTTACGGCGAGTATCGGGCGTGTAACAGTGGCGACATGTGCTTTTACGACGCGTGTCAGGCGTGTAACACTGACGATATACGTGTAACAATGATGTGCTTTTACACGGCGAGTACGGTGTAACAGTATGTGCTTTTACGAAGGCGTGTAACACTGACGACATACATGTAACAGTGATGTGCTTTTACGGCGAGTATCAGGCGTGTAACAGTGGCGACATGCGCTTTACAACCGTTGTATCTGGCGTGTAACACTGACGAGCTGTGTAAACGGCGTGCTTTTAACGTGCGAGTACGACGTGCAGTGTAACAGTGGCGCCGTGCTTTTTTACTTTTACGATCGTGTATCAGGCGTGTAACACTTGACGACATACGTGTAACAGTGAGTGTGCTTTTACGGCGAGTATCGGCGTGTACACATGCTGCTTTACTGTGTATTTGTAAACAGTTTGATGTGCAGTCGGGCTGTAACACTGACTCACAACATGTACATGTGTGTTATGCAGTGTGATGCTTCAACTTTTACGGCGCGTGTCGGCGTGTAACACTGAAGGCGTGTAACATATGTAACTGATGTGCTTTTACGGCGAGTATCAGGCGTGTAACTGACGACATACTTGTAACAGTGATGTGCTTTTACGGCGAGTATCGGGCGTGTAACAGTGACGACACGTGCTGCTTTACGACGCGTGTCAGGCGTGTAACGTACTAACACTGACGACATACACGTGTAACAGTGATGTGCTTTTACGGCGAGTATCGGGCGTGTAACAGTACGACGTAACATATGTGCTTTTACGGCGAGTATCAGGCGTGTAACAGTGGCGACGTGCTTTTACGACGCGTGTCAGGCGTGTAACACTGACGACATACTAACACTGGCGTGTAACAGTGATGTGCTTTTACGGCGGGTATCGGGCGTGTAACAGTGGCGACATGTAACATGTGCTTTTACGGCGTGACGCGTGTCAGGCGTGTAACACTGACGACACGTGTACATGTGATTTAACAGTGATGTGCTTTTACGGCGAGTATCGGGCGTGTAACAGTGGCGACATGTGCTTTTAGACGCGTGTCAGGCGTGACGACACTGACATGTGTATATGCTTTTACGGCGAGTATGGCGTGTAACAGTGGCGACATGTGCTTTTACGACGCGTGTCAGGCGTGTAACACTGACGACATACGTGTAACAGTGATGTGCTTTTACGGCGAGTATCGGGCGTGTAATGGCGACGTGTAGGCGTCAGGCGTGTAACTGAGTGAACGACCAGTATCGTGTAACAGTGATGTGCTTTTAGGTGCGAGTATCGGGCGTGTAACAGTGGCGACATGTGCTTTTACGACGTGTGTCAGGCGTGTACACGTGAATTGAGAATGCAGTGTGCTTTTACGGCGAGTATCGGGCGTGTAACAGTGGCGACAGTGCTTTACATGTAACAGGCGTGTAACAATGACTGATGTGTTACAGCGAGTATCAGGCGGATTTACAGGACGACATGTGCTGACGCGTGTCAGGCGTGTAACACTGACGACATACATGTAACAGTGATGTGACCTTTTTACGGCGAGTATCGGGCGTGTACAGTGACGGTACAATATGTGCTTTTACGGCGTATCGGGCGTGTATCACGGGTACATGTAGTGTGGGTTACAGTGGCGACAGTGTGCTTTTACGACGCGTGTCAGGCGTGTAACACTGACAACATACGTGTAACAGTGATGTGCTTTTACGGCGAGTATCGGGCGTGTAACAGTGGCGACGTGCTTTTACGACGCGTGTCAGGCGTGTAACACTGACGACATACGTGTAACAGTGATGTGCTTTTACGGCGAGTAAGGGCGTGTAACAGTGGCGACATGTGCTTTTACACGTGTGTCAGGCGTGTGTAACAGTGTGACGACGTGTACATGTAATGTGTGATGTGCTTTTACGGCGAGTATCGGCGTGTAACAGTGACACATGCTTTTACATCGCGTGTCAGGCCGTGTGACACAAACAGTATACATTGATGTGCTTTTTGACGCAGTATCGGGCGTGTAACAGTGCGTGCGACATGTGGCGGTACAGTGTACGACGCGTGTCACGTGTAACACGCGACATTACGTGTACGTGATGTGCTTTTACGGCGAGTAAGTGGTAACACTGACGACATACGTGTAACAGTGATGTGCTTTTACGGCGAGTATCGGGGGTTAACAGTGGCGACAGTTGCAGTACGCGTGTCAGGCGTGTAACACTGACGACATACTTGTAACAGTGATGTGCTTTTACGGCGAGTATCGGGCGTGTAACAGCGACGTGCTTTTTTATAAACGTGTAATAAAGTGGCGACGTGCTTTTACAACGCGTGTCAGGCGTGTAACACTGACGACATACGTGTAACAGTGATGTGCTTTTACGAGTATCGGGCGTGTAACAGTGACATATGTGCTTTTACGGCGGTAGGCGTGTAACACTGGCGATGTGCTTTTACGACGCGTGTCAGGCATGTAACACTGACGACATACGTGTAACAATGATAACAGTGACGGCTTTTACGACGCGTGTCAGGCGTGTTTGACACTGACGACATACGACATGTAACAGTGATGTCTTTTAACGGCGAGTATCAGGCGTGTAACGTGACAATGGCTTTTACGACGGTGTCAGGCGGTAACACTGACGACATACATGTAACATGATTGGCGTGCCTTTTTACATGTGACGACGCGTGTCAGGCGGTTACCACTGACGACATACGTGTAAACAGTGATGGTTTAGGCGGATCGGGCGTAACAACAGTCGGCTTTTACGGAGTACGGGCGTTAAATGCGCATACGTGTGCTAGGCGTGTACTGAAGACATGTAAACTGTGATGTGCTTTTACGTGTACACAGTGGACGTACGTGTCATTTTACGGCGTCAGTGACACGTATGAACCACTGCTTTTACGAAATACATGGCGGTAACAGTGACGATATGTGCTTTTACGGCGAGTATCGGCGTGTAACGGCAGTGGTGACATGTGCTTTTACGACGCGTGTCAGCGTGTAACACTGACGACATACGTGTAACAATGATGTGCTTTTATGGCGAGTATCAGGCGTGTAACACTGACGACATACGTGTAACAGTGATGTGCTTTTACGGCGAGTATCGGGGCGTGTAACAGTGGCGACATGTGCTTTTACGACGCGTGTCAGGCGTGTAACACTGACGTGACATACATGTAACAGTGATGTGCTTTTACGGCGAGTATCGGGCGTGTAACAGTGGCGACATGTGCTTTTACGGCGCGTGTCAGGCGTGTAACACTGACGACATACATGTAACAGTGATGTGCTTTTACGGCGAATATCGGGCGAGTATCGGGCGTGTAACAATGGCGACATGTGCTTTTACGACGCGTGTCAGGCGTGTAACACTGACGACATACATGTAACAGTGATGTGCTTTTACGGCGAGTATCGGGCGTGTAACAGTGGCGACATGTGCTTTGTACTGTGTGTAACGTGTGCTTTTCGGTGAGTATAAGGCGTGTAACACTGACGACATACGTGTAACAGTGATGTGCTTTTACGGCGAGTAGCGGGTATCGGGGGTGTAACAGTGGCGACATGTGCTTTTACGGACGCGTGTCAGGCGTGTAACACTGACGACATGTGCTTTTACACGCGTGTCACTTGTAACAGTGATGTGCTTTTACGGCGAGTATCGGGCGTGTAACAGTGGCGACATGTGCTTTTACGACGCGTGTCAGGCGTGTAACACTGACGACATACATGTAACAGTGATGTGCTTTTACTGCGAGTATCGGGCGTGTAACAGTGGCTTTTACGACGCGTGCTGGGGCGTGTAACACTGACGACATACATGTAACAGTGATGTGCTTTTACGGCGAGTATCGGGCGTGTAACAGTGGCGACGTGCTTTTACGACGCGTGTCAGGTGTGTAACACTGATGACATACGTGTAACAATGATGTGCTTTTACTGCGAGTATCGGGCGTGTAACACTGACGGCATACATGTAACAGTGATGTGCTTTTACGGCGAGTATCGGGCGTGTAACAGTGACACCATGTGCTTTTACGACGCGTGTCAGGCGTGTAACACTGACGACATACATGTAACAGTGATTTGCTTTTACGACGAGTATCGGGCGTGTAACAGTGACGATATATGCTTTTACAGCGAGTATCGGGCGTGTAACAGTGGCGACGTGCTTTTACGACGCGTGTCAGGCGT
Source organism: Kryptopterus vitreolus (assembly GCA_030449085.1). Lineage (NCBI taxonomy): Eukaryota > Metazoa > Chordata > Actinopteri > Siluriformes > Siluridae > Kryptopterus > Kryptopterus vitreolus. The sequence continues at coordinate 9,501,947 of JACRUU010000028.1, read as the reverse complement.
GTAACACTGACGACATACATGTAACAGTGATGTGCTTTTACGGCGAGTATCAGGCGTGTAACACTGACGACATACGTGTAACAGTGATGGTGCTTTTACGGCGAGTATCGGGCGTGTAACAGTGGCGACATGTGCTTTTACGACGCGTGTCAGGCGTGTAACACTGACGACATACGTGTAACAGTGATGTGCTTTTACGGCGAGTATCGGGCGTGTAACAGTGACGATATATGCTTTTACGGCGAGTATCGGGCGTGTAACAGTGGCGACATGTGCTTTTACGACGCGTGTCAGGCGTGTAACACTGACGACATACATGTAACAGTGATGTGCTTTTACGGCGGTATCGAGTGGCGACATGTGCTTTTCAGGCAGGTGTGTAACACTGACGACATACGTGTAACGGTGATGTGCTTTTACGGCGAGTATCGGGCGTGTAACAGTGGCGACATGTGCTTTTACGACGCGTGTCAGGCGTGTAACACTGACGACATACGTGTAACAGTGATGTGCTTTTACGGACAGTATCGGGCGTAACAGTAACAATGGCGACATGTGCTTACGACAGTTGCGTGTACAACGAATGTGCTTTTACGACGCGGGTATCAGGCGTGTAACACTGACGACATACGTGTAACAGTGATGTGCTTTTACGGCGAGTATCGGGCGTGTAACACTGACGACATGTGCTTTTACGGCGCGTATCAGGCGTGTAACACTGACGACATACGTGTAACAGTGATGTGCTTTTACGGCGAGTATCGGGCGTGTAACACTGACGACATACGTGTAACAGTGATGTGCTTTTACGGCGAGTATCGGGCGTGTAACAGTGGCGACATGTGCTTTTACGACGCGTGTCAGGCGTGTAACACTGACGACATACGTGTAACAGTGATGTGCTTTTACGGCGAGTATCAGGCGTGTAACACTGACGACATACGTGTAACAGTGATGTGCTTTTACGGCGAGTATCAGGCGTGTAACACTGGCGACATATGCTTGACGAACACGTGATGTGCTTTTACGGCGAATATCGGGCGAGTATCGGGCGTGTAACAGTGGCGACATGTGCTTTTACTGCGCGTGTCAGGCGTGTAACACTGACGACATACTTGTAACAGTGATGTGCTTTTACGGCGAGTATCGGGCGTGTAACAGTGTGTAACACGACGATGTGCTTTTTAAGACGCGTGTCAGGTGTGTAACACTGATGACATACATGTAACAATGATGTGCTTTTACTGCGAGTATCGGGCGTGTAACACTGACGACATACATGACAGTGATGTGCTTTACGGCGAGTATCGGGCGTGTAACAGTGGCGACATGTGCTTTTACGACGCGTGTCAGGCGTGTAACACTGACGACAATACATGTAACAGTGATGTGCTTTTACGGCGAGTATCGGGCGTGTAACAGCGTGTAACGATATATGCTTTTACGGCGAGTATCGGGCGTGTAACAGTGGCGACGTGCTTTTACGACGCGTGTCAGGCGTGTAACACTGACGACATACATGTAACAGTGATGTGCTTTTACGGCGAGTATCAGGCGTGTAACACTGACGACATACGTGTAACAGTGATGTGCTTTTACGGCGAGTATCGGGCGTGTAACAGTGGCGACGTGCTTTTACGACGCGTGTCAGGCGTGTAACACTGACGACATACGTGTAACATGATGTGCTTTTACGGCGAGTATCAGGCGTGTAACAACTTGAGTGACGATAACAGTGCGCTTTTACGGCGAGTATCGGGCGTGTAACAGTGGCGACATGTGCTTTTAGGACGCGTGTCAGGCGTGTAACACTGACAACATACATGTAACAGTGATGGGCTTTTACGGCGAGTATCGGGCGTGTAACAGTGGCGACATGTGCTTTTACGACGCGTGTCAGGCGTGTAACACTGACGACATACGTGTAACAGTGATGTGCTTTTACGGCGAGTATCAGGCGTGTAACACTGACGACATACGTGTAACAGTGATGTGCTTTTACGGCGAGTATCGGGCGTGTAACAGTGGCGACATGTGCTTTTACCACGCGTGTCAGGCGTGTAACACTGACGACATACATGTAACAGTGATGTGCTTTTACGGCGAGTATCGGGCGAGTATTGGGCGTGTAACAATGGCGACATGTGTTTTGCGAGTACGACGCGTGTCAGGCGTGTAACACTGACGACATACATGTAACAGTGATGTGCTTTTACGGCGAGTATCGGGCGTATAACAGTGACGATATATGCTTTTACGGCGAGTATCGGGCGTGTAACAGTGGCGACATGTGCTTTTACGACGCGTGTCAGGCGTGTAACAGTGATGTGCTTTTACGGCGAGTATCGGGCGTGTAACACTGACGACATACGTGTAACAGTGATGTGCTTTACGGCGAGTACGGCGAGTATGCTTTTCGGGCGTGTAACAGTGGACGACCATGTGCTTTTACGACGCGTGTCAGGCGTGTAACACTGACGACATACGTGTAACAATGATGTGCTTTTACTGCGAGTATCGGGCGTGTAACACTGACGACATACATGTAACAGTGATGTGCTTTTACGGCGAGTATCGGGCGTGTAACAGTGGCGACATGTGCTTTTACGACGCGTGTCAGGCGTGTAACACTGACGACATACATGTAACAGTGATGTGCTTTTACGGACGAGTATCGGGCATGTAACAGTGGCGACGTGCTTTTACGACGCATGTCAGGCGTGTAACACTGACGACATACATGTAACAGTGATGTGCTTTTACGGCGAGTATCGGGCGTGTAACAGTGGCGACGTGCTTTTACGACGCGTGTCAGGCGTGTAACAGTGATGTGCTTTTACGGCGAGTATCAGGCGTGTAACACTGACGACATACGTGTAACAGTGATGTGCTTTTACGGCGAGTATCGGGCGTGTAACAGTGGCGACGCGTGTACGACGCGTGTCAGGCGTGTAACACTGACGACATACATGTAACAGTGATGTGCTTTTACGGCGAGTATCGGGCGTGTAACAGTGGCGACATGTGCTTTTACGACGCGTGTCAGGCGTGTAACACTGACGACATACGTGTAACAGTGATGTGCTTTTACGGCGAGTATCAGGCGTGTAACACTGACGACATAACGTGTAACAGTGATGTGCTTTTACTGCGAGTATCGGGCGTGTAAACACATTGACGACATATGCTTTTACAGCGGTGGCAGTGTACGTGGCGACGGCTTTTACGACGCGTGTCAGGCGTGTAACACTGACGACATACGTGTAACAGTGATGTGCTTTTACGGCGAGTATCACTGGTAACATACGTGTAACAACAGTGACATGTGCTTTTACGGCGAGTATCGGGCGTGTAACACTGACGACATACATGTAACAGTGATGTGCTTTTACGGCGAGTATCGGGCGTGTAACAGTGGCGACGTGCTTTTACGACGCGTGTCAGGCGTGTAACACTGACGACATACATGTAACAGTGATGTGCTTTTACGGCGAGTATCAGGCGTGTATAACACGGGACATACGTGTAACAGTGACGATATGTGCTTTTACGGCGAGTATCGGGCGTGTAACAGTGACGATATATGCTTTTACAGCGAGTATCGGGCGTGTAACAGTGGCGACGTGCTTTTACGACGCGTGTCAGGCGTGTAACACTGACGACATACGTGTAACAAGTGATGTGCTTTTACGGCGAGTATCAGGCGTGTAACACTGACGACATACGTGTAACAGTGATGTGCTTTTACGGCGTGTAACAATGACGACACGTGTAACAGTGATGTGCTTTTAACGAGTATCGGGCGTGTAACAGTGACGATATATGCTTTTACGGCGAGTATCGGGCGTGTAACAGTGGCGACATGTGCTTTTACGACGCGTGTCAGGCGTGTAACACTGACGACATACGTGTAACAGTGATGTGCTTTTACGGCGAGTATCGGGCGTGTAACAGTGGCGACATGTGCTTTTACGACGCGTGTCAGGCGTGTAACACTGACGACATACGTGTAACAGTGATGTGCTTTTACGGCGAGTATCGGGCGTGTAACAGTGACGACATGTGCTTTTACGACGCGTGTCAGGCGTGTAACACTGACGACATACATGTAACAGTGATGTGCTTTTACGGCGAGTATCATGTGTACATACGTGCGTTTTACATTGGCATGTGTAACAGTGGCGACATGTGCTTTTACGACGTGTGTCAGGCGTGTAACACTGACGACATACATGTAACAGTGATGTGCTTTTACGGCGAGTATCGGGCGTGTAACAATGCGTGTGGCGAAATGTGCTTTTACGACGCGTGTCAGGCAGGAGTGTAACACTGACGACATACGTGTAACAGTGATGTGCTTTTACGGCGAGATATATATCGGGCGTGTAACAGTGGCGACATGTGCTTTTACGACGCGTGTCAGGCGTGTAACACTGACGACATACATGTAACAGTGATGTGCTTTTACGGCGAGTATCGGGCGTGTAACAGTGGCGAAATGTGCTTTTACGACGCGTGTCAGGCATGTAACACTGACGACATACATGTAACAATGATGTGCTTTTACTGCGAGTATCGGGCGTGTAACACTGACGACATACGTGCAACAGTGATGTGCTTTTACGGCGAGTATCGGGGCGTGTAACAGTGGCGACATGTGCTTTTACGACGCGTGTCAGGCGTGTAACACTGACGACATACATGTAACAGTGATGTGCTTTTACGGCGAGTATCGGGCGTGTAACAGTGGCGACATGTGCTTTTACGACGCGTGTCAGGCGTGTAACACTGACGACATACATGTAACAGTGATGTGCTTTTACGGCGAGTATCAGGCGTGTAACACTGACGACATACGTGTAACAGTGATGTGCTTTTACGGCGAGTATCGGGCGTGTAACAGTGACGACATGTGCTTTTACGACGCGTGTCAGGCGTGTAACACTGACGACATACGTGTAATGCGAGTATCATGCGACAGTGATGTGCTTTTACGGCGAGTATCGGGCGTGTAACAGTGGTACGACATGTGCTTTTACGACGCGTGTCAGGTCAGGCGTGTAACACTGACGACGATGTGACATACGTGTAACAGTGGCGACATGTGCTTTTACAACGCGTGTCAGGCGTGTAACACTGACGACATACGTGTAACAGTGATGTGCTTTTACGGCGAGTATCGGGCGTGTAACAGTGGTACGACATGTGCTTTTACGACGCGTGTCAGGCGTGTAACACTGACGACATACGTGTAACAGTGATGTGCTTTTACGGCGAGTATCAGGCGTGTAACAGTGGCGACATGTGCTTTTACGACGCGTGTCAGGCGTGTAACACTGACGACATACATGTAACAGTGATGTGCTTTTACGGCGAGTATCGGGCGTGTAACAGTGGCGACATGTGCTTTTACGACGCGTGTCAGGCGTGTAACACTGACGACATACGTGTAACAGTGATGTGCTTTTACGGCGAGTATCAGGCGTGTAACACTGATGTGTTTTACGACATACGTGTAACAATGATGTGCTTTTACGGCGAGTACGCGTGTCGTAACACGGACACGTGTAACAGTGCATACGACATGATGTGCTTTTACGACGCGGTCAGGCGTGTAACACTGACGACATACGTGTAACAAGTGTAACATGTGCTTTTACGGCGAGTATCAGTGTAACATGCTTTGTAACAGTGACGATACGTGTAACATGTGCTTTTACGACGCGTGTAACAGGCGTGTAACACTGACGACATACGTGTAACAGTGATGTGCTTGTACGTGTAACAGTGGAGACTGCATGTGTAGGACGTTGTCAGGCGTGTAACACTGACGACATACATGTAACAGTGATGTGCTTTTACGGCGAGTATCGGGGCGTGTAACAGTGGCGACATGTGCTTTTACGACGCGTGTCAGGCGTGTAACACTGACGACATACGTGTAACAGTGATGTGCTTTTACGGCGAGTATCGGGCGTGTAACAGTGGCGACATGTGCTTTTACGACGCGTGTCAGGCGTGTAACACTGACGACATACTAGTACAACAGTGATGTGCTTTTACGGCGAGTATCAGGCGTGTAACACTGACGACATACGTGTAACAGTGATGTGCTTTTA
>JACRUU010000028.1:9405828-9490828 GCA_030449085.1 Kryptopterus vitreolus | reverse complement strand
CAATGTACATTCCTCTAGAACATAAAACATCATTTCCTGTACATAATATAATGTGTGTTATCTTATTTTGTGTGAGTATTCACATAAATAACAAACATTTCATATATTTATATCCAAAAATTCCTTAAGTTGTATACCAAGTTGTGTATACTATAGTGCAGTAAAATTATACTAAATAAAAACAATCCTATTTTTTAAAGTCTTCAATCAGCTTATGAGCAAACAAAATGTTTCTCTTCATGTTTGAATAAAATGAGAAACCTGTTTATGGAATATGGGTTTCTAGTGTATGGAGTTTTATGTTCAAAATGTAATGAGTGTTAAACAGGGTACAGGTATTGATGCTGATGTACAGTGCATGCAGAAGTGAAGTGATCAGACTATTTTCTCTGCAGGAACAAGACAAAAAAAAACAAACTAAAAAAAAAAAAACAGGGGTGAGATCATGTGATACAATAAGCCCCGCCCTCCTCCTTAAAGGATGCAGATTTCAAGTTGATTCATTCAGAACAATGTTTAAAACACAGCAAGTTCATTTGTCGCTCTTTACATAAAGCCGAGAGAGTAGGAAGACGTTCTGCTAGTTGAGGAAATGTCAGGAGACAAGACGAGGAGCTCTGGAGCACGACTTCTTTGCGCTTGCGAAAAGTGAGGGAGAAAACTCATTTGAAACTTTTCCTTCAGCACAGCCGCTCTGATTACTGCCAGCTTGTGCATAAATATGAATACTGAGGAATTAATTTGCATTAAATCAGGTGAATTAAAGAGGGAAATCGCAAAAAAAAAAATGCCAAAAAATAAATAACGCAGAGGCAAACAAACTGTTTGCTTGAGGAGCTTTTTGATTAAACTGGAGCACTGAGAATTTTTTCATTATAGAGAGAGAAACTAATTATTTTCTCTCGTTAAAATCTGAATATAAATAAATGTAATTGAACCTGAAGCCCAGAGTAATCAGATATGATGAAACTGATTAGAAACTCTGGTTAAAAGGGGAACAAAACTAATAAAATTAGGAAAGTATATTGATCCTCTGTTAGCATTGATATCGGAAACAGTGGTTTAATATGAACTGAGTAAATTTTCCACACACACACACACACACACACACACACACACACACACACACACACACACACACACACACACACACACACACACACACCATTACTGAGGCTGATGCGAATTGCATCTCGATACGGCACATTAAAAGATATAAATGAAGAAGTTACTAATGCAGAGAGCTCTGATTCACGCCTACTATGGCACGGTGCGTTTGGATTTCCACTTTGGTTCAACATCATACAGGATGTTCTGCAACTCAATATGTTCAGTATTGTTATTTCTTTGGTTCTGACACACAGCAAATCATAACCTGAAAGATCCTTTTGACTTCTAACACACAAAGCTCTTTCACAAACTGGCCTTAAGGCAAAAATAAATGAAAAGTACAAATAAAAAAATAGTACAGATAAAAAATAAAAATATTTTATATACATTTATATATATATATATATATATATATATATATATATATATATATATATATATATATATATAAAAAATCTAAAAAAATCTTTTCCAGTTTCTGTCCCCAGGAAGATGCCAGCGCTATCTTAATATTAATCTGTATTCTATGTACGTCAGTCTCTGTAGTGTTGTGATGTGTCATCTACATATTTAATAGTTTATTTAATTTATATTAATTATATATATATATATATAGATATAGATAGATAGATAGATAGATAGATAGATAGATAGATCGATAGTTTGCATTACATGCAGTGCACTGAAAAGTATCCATAATGATTGAATATGTCCATATTTTGTCACAAACTTAAAATTGGGATTTTATGTAATAGACCATCACAAAGCATCGAATGATTGTGAAGTGCTAGGAAAGAGTATTTTATTGTGAGTATTCAGAGTGCATATGTATTCAACCCCCCTGAGTTAATACTTTGTTGAACCACCTTTCACTGCAATTACAGATACAAGTCTTTTGGGGTTTGTCTCTACCAGCTATTCACATCTACAGACTAATTTGTGCCCATTCTTCTTTGCCAAATTAAATCAGATTGGATGGAGAATTTCTGAATGTCTTACAAAGATTCTCAATAGGATTTAGGTGTGGACTTTGGCTGAGCTGTTCTAACACATTAATATACTTTTGAGTTCCAATCCATTCCATTGTTGTTCTGGCTGTATGTTTAGGGTCGTTGTCCTGCAGGAAGGTAAATCTCTGCCCCAGTCTCAAATCCTTTGTAGACTCGAACAGGTTTTTTTTTCCAGGATTGCCCTGCATTTAGCGCCATCCATCTTCCAATCTACTCTGACCAGCTTCCCTGTCCGTGCTGAAGAAAAACATCCATACAGCATGATAGTGCCACCAGCATGTTTCATGGTGCAGAAGGTTTCCAACAACGTTGTTGCATGCAAGCCAAAAAGTACAATTTTGGTCTCATCTGATCACAGCACGTTCTTCCACGTTTGCTGTGTCCCCTACGTGACTTCTGGCAAACTACAAAAGTGACTTCTTATTCTTTTTTTTTTTTTTTTTTTTATCAAAAATGGCTTTCTTCTTGCCACTTCCATAATAACCAGATAGGTAAAGTGCATGGCTAATAGACTCTCCCTCCTGTGGATCTCTGCAGCTCCTCCAGAGTTACCATGGACCTTCTGGCTACTTCTTGGATCAATTGCCTGGCCTGTCAGTTTAGATAGACAGCCATGTCTAAACTGGGCTACACTCTTTCCATTTTCATCTGATGGCTTGAACAGTGCTCTGTGAGATGTTCAAAGTTTGAGATACGTTTTTATAACCTAAATCTGCTTTAAACTTCTCCACTACTTTATTCCAGGTTCTTTAGTCTTCATGATGCAGTTTGCTCGCTAATGTTTCTAACAAACCTCTGTGGCCTTCACACAACAGCTGTAATTATACTGGGATTTAAGTACACACAGGGAGACTCTACTATTACTAATAAGGTAACAGGTGATTGCACTGAATTTTATTTACGGTTATCAGAGTAAAGGGGGGTGAATACATATGCACATAAAATCCCAATAAAATACATTCAAGTTTCAAAATTTGGAAACATTCAAGGGATATGAATACTTTTGCAATGCACTTTATCCAAATATGTATCTAATGCATTTTTTAAATTGATCATCACAACATAGTTTAATGCCGATGCTGTGAATCGTACCATCCATATTTTTTTGGACAAAAACCAAGTGTTGTAATGTAAAGTATGTGTTTCTACACACCAGCCATGTTTCCCTGGCAGGTTCCAAGTGTCTGTAGGATAAGCTGAAGCTCTCGCACTGCGGCTGCTGCTTCTTCACCGCAGCACATATCAGGTTCCATCACCACCTCCATCAGACCCACACCTACAGTGAGACACGGATATCAGAGACAGCTATGCAGACAGAGAATGATGAATACAGCCATAATGTTCTCGGTGATGCAAGTCACGATACCGGCACGATTCAGGTCGATGAGTGTTCGGCTCCTCTGGTCGTCATGGAGACTTTTGCCGCTGTCCTGCTCCAGCTGGATCTGTCTGATTCTTACGCTCTTCATCGTCACCTCACTCCTCTTCCTCCCACCTAAATAACTGAAGCTGAGCGATCCATTCACTGCAATGGGCACTCGCTGCTGCGTGATCTGATAACCAGCCTAACAGCATCACACACAAACACACACAAACACACACACAAATACATATGCCAGTGACAACTGAATTCCCAGGATTTACTAACGTGCCAGTGATTGTGATAGAGAGACACACAAACACCCCCCACCATTAAAAAAAAAACACAATAGACAAATATACTTCAGATCATAAACACTCATGCTTTATACACCCTCAATCCCATGAATAAAAATGACGAGCGAAGGAAGGAAGGAAGGAAGGAAGGAAGATGAGAAAAGGGTAGGAAGAAGGGAAGGTAGATGAGGACGGGGAAAAAGGAGGGAAGAAAGATGGAGAGAGAGAGGAAAGAAAATGAGAGGAAGGAAGGGAAATTAGAGAGGGGGGGAAATGGAGGAAGGATGGAATCAAGAAGAATGAGATTAAGGAAGGGAGGAAAATAAGGAGAGAGGAAGGAAGGAAGGAAGGAAGGAAGGGATGACAGAAAGATGAGGATAGTAAGAAAGGATAAATGGATGGATCATTGTAAAAACTGAAACAAATATGAAAAGACTAAAAGAAAAAAAGGCTAGATGGATGGAATGATGGAGAGAAGGGGATAAACAGGTAGTAAGGAAACAGACGAGGTCATCACTTTGGTTAGAAAGTCCTTGAGGCAACAAACCCCAGTCTGAACACACTCACGGGCAGATCGGCGTAAAAGTAATGTTTCCTGTCGAAGAGAGACTTTGTGTTGATTTTGCAGTTGAAAGCGAGACCGGTCATTACAGCTGCCTCTACACACCTTCTGTTCAGAACCTGATCTCACACACACACACAAAGAAAACAGCGGTAGTGAATTAATTTTCTAACACACACTACTACACATCTTCTAACATATCTCGTGCTATAATCACAAGCTCACCGGAAGTGTGCCGGGAAGCGAGGCGTCGAAAAATGACACGTGTGAATTGGGCGGAGCTGAAAATTCAACACGTGAGCTCGAGAACAGCTTTGATGCCGCCTGAATCTGTGCGTGGATCTCCAAAGCAACAACGCCCACCATCCCAGGAGCACTTTGGAGGGAGCAAAACACAAGGATGTATAATCAGATGAAAGTGGTTTCATTTTGTTCACTGCTGCTCCTTACAGCAACTGCATCCAAATGTAATCCTCAATCACCAACATTCTATGTCTGAATGAAGGACTAATTCCCTTTGTTTGTTATGATCAATACCGGGTGAAGTAAAGATTTGTTAAAAACAGGTTTAATGTTTGTCCAGATCATTCCGACACATTTGATGCTGTCATGACTGATGTAATGGGCTGTGTGTCAAATTCAAATCGCTGAATATTTACTAGTGACCCCCCATCCTCTTAACATTGCTGGAAAACACAAATAAAGGATTTGAGTACACTGTAAAGTACATGTGACATACAGTAACTTTAACCCAGTGTTAGTGCTCAAAACACTCTCAAATTACAGGATTATGCGAGTTTGCATCTTTTATATACAGCTCCATTTGTGTATCAAATAACCCTAGTTTTGGGGCTCTGGCTATAAACATTTAGTACCAATACATTTATTTATTTGACAAAAAACTACTAAACAACAACTACCTACAGAAATTACAACACATCTGAAAATTAATAGAGCTGTTGCAGCTTGGATTTATTTGGGAAACATTTTCATTGCACTGCATCACTTTGCATCCCCTGCACTTTATAGTGCAGAAGTCCTAAGAATGCCATGCAATATAATGTTTTCTTTGTTTTTTTTTTGTGATCACAACATAAATTTCTTGTTATCTTGCCGAGTGAAAGTTGTTCCCCCCCCCCCACTATTACATGACATAATATACATGAATTAATTTTCTCATGATTTGGACAAACTTTTGATCATTAAATCTTGTTTTCTGTATAGTCACCATAGGAACATGTTGAAGGTCTCCTGTATAGTTATTGTCTGTATGTTTATTTATTATAGTGTTTCACCTAGTTTTTTTTTCAGATTTTATAGAGCCAGCACACCACGACAAATTCCTTATGCATACAACCCATGAAACTTGGAGATGCTTTCCATTCTAAAAACACTCACATTGGAGACTCCTTTTCTTTTGGATAATTTATCCATAGCAAGCATTATACTTTTGTTAAATAGCAAACTTTTTAGTCCGAATCATGACATTATTGTTACAATATTTATGGTAATGATGTAAAAAAAAAAAAAAAAAAAAAAAAAAAAAAAAAACTCAAACAGATCCGAAGATATGAGCAGTGGGTTAACTCCTGTAAGAAATTAAATATCATTCGTTACCGGAGTTTTTGTGTGTATCTGTATTTTACTTCACTACATTTCAAAGTCAAATATTTTACAAATACATACGAATATTTCAAATACACTTTGCAAAATCAGTTTTTACTAATGAGTGAATAAAAACTTAACTGGTCAAGCGTGCAGGAATCCACCAATCAGGGTAAAGTGTGCTCTGTTTTAACCTTGTTTTGATTGGTACTTGGTGGACATTTTGAGATGAATAAATGATGGAATAAACTCTTGACTCGTTATCATTATTCTTTTAATAGATTGTTGAGCTAAAAGTAACATTAGAATCTTTTCTCATAAGCTGTGTTGATTAAGCAAAGACTCTTGTGGCAATAATAGGACGTATATTAGGACGGAATAGCCATCATAAAATCGCAGTACTTTGGAAACTTAAGTATATTTGAAGGCAAATACTTTAAATGGAGCACTTTTGCTTTCAGTGGAGAAATATTCACCTGTAAAACTCATTCAAGTACATATCTGTGGTCTTTATCCACCAATGCATATGAGAAAGTTCCTTCGCTTCACGAAACTGCAACATGTTATTTTATTTACGAATAAATGAACGAAGTGAACTAAATACAAACATACAAACAATCATGTACAGTGTTGTTCCCGGCCACGCAAACGACTTTGAGTTTGATTGAACCCGTTTCTTACCTTTTACTGTACAACTTGGTTTGAAGTGGACATAGCGACCTCGTCCATCTCCTACTAATGAACACACCGCCGCACTGATGCTGATTACACACGAGGTGCAAGTTAACACACTTATTTAACACAGCCCTGTTTGCTGAACTGGACGCGGCCATGTTTGTGTTGAGAGCGGGGCGACATGGGAAATGTAGTTTTATTAGCGTATCACGGGTACGCGGTTATTTTTGCTTGCGGCATGTTTAAACAATAAACAACGCGGAAAAACGTTCAATGTAAATGTATATTAAAAGAAAATATAATTGTGGATTTGGAAAATTGGGCATCAACGACCCCACCCCGTTCCGGTGTGTATTTCCGGCGCTCGTGGGTACGGTCATTTCCGTTGTATGTCACCGTGGCGGGAGATTCACGCGTGGTCCTGGTTTGAGTTTACCTCACGGATCGAGTCCGCCATTTTTATCGGTTTAAGGATAACGACGACGACGACGACGATGATGATGATGATGATGGAAGCGAAACAAAACGAAATCAAGACCGACACCGAGGTGCACGCGAACCAAAATGGCCATCATGACCCGGCCGAGAGATTCTGCTTCACCCCGAAGCCGAGTCTGGAGGACATCCGGCGAATGCAGGCCGAGTTCACGGACGAGCGCGACTGGAACCAGTTCCACCAGCCCCGAAACCTGTTGCTGGCGCTGGTCGGGGAGGTGGGCGAGGTGTCCGAGTTGTTCCAGTGGCGCGGGGAGGTGGGGGAAGGTTTGCCCGGTTGGTCCGAGGCCGAGCGCGAGAACTTGGCCCACGAGCTCAGCGATGTGCTCATCTACCTGGTGGAGCTGGCCGAGAAGTGCCGCGTGGACCTGCCGCAAGCCGTGCTGCGCAAAATGGCCCTCAACCGCCTCAAATACCCGGCCGGCAAAGTGCACGGCTCAGCAAAGAAGTACACCGAGTACCAGGACTGAAATGTGTGCACAGCTCAGTGTAGAGATCTAAACAACCCCTCCAGTCTGGACCTGTTCATGTGGGTGGGTGGGGGACAGAACTGGACAGAACTGGACCTTCCTAATGTTCACCTCTATTACCCAGGATCAGTACTGAACCTTCTCAAGGGAGAACTTTCACTGTACACATGAGTGATGACTGAATACGAGCACGTGTTTTTCAATCAAGATTGTACATGAATCAAATGTAATCAAAAGATTCTTTTTGGTGACTCGGTTCTTTAATGGCTTTCAATTTTTAGTTTGTTTATTTCTTTGTTCTGCTGTTCTGGATGGTTATTTCTCTTAGATTTATTTACATTTTATCCTACATTTTTTTTTTTAAAGTACTTTTAAGACTCTAGTGTAATTTAGCGTATGCAACGAGGTGCGTGTATATTTATATTTTTTGCAACATTGGTTTTTGTTTACACACATGCACCGTCTTTAAGTAAATACAATCTGTTGCACTTGACTTGCTGTCCTGTGGTTTTCTTTTTGAGCATATTTTGATGCTTGTTTTATATAAATGTCTAAAGAGAGGCTTCTGTGTGGGGAAATTTAAAACGTTTCTTTTTCTGTTTATATAACGCATGGTAATATTTTTCACCAGATGTCATCACACGGCATTTTGAGTTCCACTCAATTACTAAATTAATGACTTAATTCCACTTATTATACAATTTAATCAGAACACTTGACACTGTAAGAGCAGACATGTACTAGTATTTGTCAGTAATTCAGAGCAAAAATAAATCTAAATTTTTTTCATGCCATTAAATGTTAGTTTTAATGTGTGTGGACGGAAGAAGGCCTGGATCTGCAAACTGAGATCTCTTCATTTCAGTTTTATTCATTTGTAGAGAATGTTTAACAATGGACAGTAGCTTTACAGAAATAATGCAGGTTATAAAGTTATATAAAGAATACATATGTTTTAATAAATGTTTGTTCCTTGTACATTTTGTTTACTCCCCTCCCATCACCATATTAATAATCTTAAGTTAAATTAAAAAGCAGTCAGAGAAACTGACATGGATTTAAATGGTAACACAATGACCACTTTCACTTCCTTAGATTTAAACCCATTATCACATTATTTTCTAGAAGTAAATTAATTAGATTATTTACTGAGTAAATATTTAAATGTGTGCACTCTCTCTCACACACACACACACACTTCTTTTCATCGTCATCTCCTTTTCTGCCCCATCTCTATCACTATCTATCTCTATCATGCCCCATCACTTCCTCTTTCTACTTGTCTTCTGTTTCCCCCACTCATCTCTCTATATCTGTATAATTCATGTCTCTTTTGTACCATTACAATGCGTCCTTCTGTATTTCGTATTTTAGTATCGTCTATTAGTTATTGATTCACTTTTACTTTCTCTCATTCACTCTCTCAGTCTCTGCCTCTCACTTACATTATTTACATATTTTATTCCCACTTTTTATTTCTCACACCCTCTCATCATTTTTCTGTCTTGGAAAAGCTCTGATGTCTTTCTTTTGTCTGTTTTTCTCTCTGTTCATCTGTCTCATTTGCTGTCCCTCTCTATATCTGTCTGTTAACTTGTGTCTCTTTTCACTCTATTCTTTTCCGGGTTTTCAAGCAAGTGTGTATTTGTGTGTGTGTGTGTGTGTGTGTGTGTGTGTGTGTGTGTGTGTGTGTGTGTGTGTGTGTGTGTGTGTGTGGGCACCGAATCAAATCTTTTGTGAAAATGTTTCGTACAAGGCCACACACACGGAGTGGGAGCTCTCAATCTGTTGCTGCAACGCGCACACGCACACACAGTCCATCTATTAAATAGTGATGTTGCTATGTAGCTCTGTTGCTATGGAAGATGTTTCTTTCTACATTACACTGTGAATTAGATTAAATTAGAACAAACCCACCATTAGGGGGCGCAGTGTCGCTACACAGCACACGTTGAGTGATCTATGGGTGAGGAAGAATTATACTATGTAGCAAAGGGTGTGTGTAGGTGTGTGTGTGTGGGGGGGGGGGGGGGGGCATGTCAGTAAAAGGCGAGATGTATATGATGTTTTTGTCATTTACTTACAATCTATAATTTGATTTCCTATAGTGATCATGATTATGCAGTGTTGGGAGGAACATTAAGGATGAGGCACATTTCTATTTCCTACAGCTCAGGTGAGACCATGGATGAGTAATGTAACAAGAAATATGCAAATGATATGTAAATCGGACCAAATTATGCGGGGTAGCCTCTAAACTGCAGGATTATGGTAATTAGCCAGCAGTCTAGATGTCAGTTTCCAAACAGGGAATAATTATTAAGTCATTTAATTTGTCATTTTATTTCAAAGTTACCATGAGCGTCTGAAACAAATAACAATTCTTGAAAAACATTTAAAAAAGATAATTAAGAAAACGCATTAATTATTTTGTAAAACATCCTTTTAATGTTACAGTAATATATATATATATATATATATATATATATATATATATAGAAATATATATATATATATATATATATATACACGCAAACTGGACAGATTGGAGACAGTGAGGCACAACACTTCACTGAACTCCTATCAATCATGGATAATCCATCCCACCTACTACATAATCCCATACAGAAGCAGCGGAGTTCATTTTCCAACAGACCGACTCGTCTTCGCTGTCACAAAGTTCAGGAAATCATTCCTGCCTTACGCCATTGCACTGTACTGCACTTCTATGCAGCAAATCATAACATATAGGTGACATAGCTGGATATAGATTCTCTAAATAAATGGATATTATATAGATATAGATCCTTGATGATTCACTGTCACTTTTCACACACATACGCACACATTTGCACATTTAATTTCTTCTGTATTGTGTTTCTATGTAAACACCTGTCTACTGTATTCTTCTATTATTTATTTACCCCCCTGATTTACTCACATCCTGCACTATTAAAATGATCAAATATGCACATATATATTTATATATTCTTACTGTACTTGCTCAACTGCTCCTGCACATGTCTACCCTGCCATAATCTTTATATTTATTTTCTGTACATTTATCCACTTATTCTATACATCTTCATTTTCTGCTTCGTTAGGCTGCTTCTGTTAGGGGTCGCCACAGCAGATCATCTGTCTCCATACTACCCTGTCCTGCATGTCTTCCCTCACCACATCCATAAACCTCCTCCTTGGCCTTCCTCTTTTCCACCTGCCTGTCTCCATCCTCAGCATTCTTCTCCCTATGTAGCCCGTGTCCCTCCTCTGCACATGTCCAAACCATTTCAATCTAACATCCCTCACCTTGTGTCCAAAACATCCTACATGCGCCGTGCCTCTAATAAACTCATTTCTAACAATGTCCATCTTCATCACTCCCAATGAAAATCTCAATATCTTTAACTCCTCCACCGCCAAAGTTTTTTTTTTAGACAACACCACTGTCTCTAAACCAAACAACATGGCATGTCTCACTACTGTTGACCCCAGGTAAACTCATCCACCTACTCCACCTCTTCTCCCTGCAACTGCGCCACTCCACTGCCTTCCCTCTCATTCACACACATGTACTCTGTCTTACTTCCTACTGACTTTCATTCCCCTTCTCTCCAAACTCTTCTCATCCTGCTCCCTACTCTCACCATAAATCACAATATCATCCGCAAACACCCAACGTCCATGGAGAACATGTTGTACATTCATTCATTCATTCATTCATCTTCTACCGCTTTATCCGATCTTCCATCGGGTCACGGGGAGCCTGTGCCTATCTCAGGCGTCTATGGGCATTAAGGCAGGATACACCCTGGATGGAATGCCAACCCATCGCAGGGCACACACACACACATTCACACACACATTCACACACACATTCATACACTAGGGACAATTTTCCAAGGTGCCAATCAACCTATCATGCATGTTTTTGGACCGGGGGGAAACCGGAGAACCCGGAGAAAAACCCCCTGAGGCACGGGGAGAACATGCAAACTCCACACACACATGACCAAGACGGGAATCGAACCCGGATCCTGGCGGTGTGAGGCGAACGTGCTAACCACTACGCCACCGTGCCCCTATCATGTTGTACATATAGTTGCATATTTATCTACACTTGCCAATCTGCAAAATTGCTACTATAGTTTTATTTCGACTTAGAATGCTAATACAGTATACTCTAATAATTAGGTATGAAAATATTAAAGGTTTATACACAAACAATATTCATGACTTCTTTATTATCAGTGCTGTGTGAATGTAATACAGTTCAATTCAATTTAATACATTTTTTACATTTCTATATCAAAAGACATTGTACCAAATTAGCTCTACATGAAAATGGATTATGAATAAACATTTCAATGTCACATATTAGTCCCTAATAAGTGAGCTACTGTGAAAAGTGGCAACAAAAACTAACTCCCTTTCACGGTGTGAGGAAGAAACATAGGCAAAAAAAAAAAAGTACCAATCCTCATGTTGGTTGACACCATATATCTATTCATGACAGTTTTATCATTGCTGCGTTTATTGTTTTTCGCTTTTCACTGATGGATACTTGAATGCAAAATTCAATTTGCAAAACCAATGTTTACTACGTTTGATATGTTTTCGGTCTTAGCGAAACATTTATTATCCTATATGTTTTAGCACTGCTTATAGGCTTGTATTATTCTTTATTATGAGCTGTACGTCTTTAAAACAAATGCTTATTATTTTCATTTCAGAGTTGACATGGCAGCTCTATAAGCTCATTAGAAACATTAAAGCAATTCTGCATTGTGTGTGTTTGTGTTAGAAAACGTAGCACCTGTCAGCTTGATTCAATAAAAGCCCACTGTCTAAATCTTTGCAAAACACAACAGTGGATCACAGCTGACATGTTTATCTTCTTAAAGAAAACCCTGTGTTTGTGTCTGATTGTGTCTGTTTGTGTAGCACCTGCAGAAATTATAGCCGCCTTCTTGCTAGTTAGTTATTGCTGAAGCTAGGTGTGAAGTCAAATGCAGGTCTTTAAAGGACCCACGTAGCTAAAATATGCTTTCTATTTGCTTAAAAAATCTTAATGCAAGTCAGTTTCAACTGGAACTATATTCGTTTTATTCCTAAAAGCCACATCTGCTATCCTAGTGCTGCTTTTGACAGTCAATTGAAGGTCTCTGCTGAATGTAATTACGGTGTAATATAGACCAACCCAGCCTTTCTTCTGGTTATTTTTTCAACACATTGGTGGTAAATGTTTATATTCCTGATAGTTAGGACACAGTTTGAGTTTGTCACAGTGCCTGTGTGTCGCCTGCTTGAAAGGCAAAATGACCAAAACATTAGCTAGCTAATTAATGAACCTTTGAATGATGCTACGCAGAGTGTTTGTGCTTATTTCTCATATAGAATTCACAAATTCAAATGTTCAAACACAGCTGAAAATACTGCAAGCTATATGTATAAACTAATACTAAACGATATATGCTATATATACTTTATTTGATAGTATTTGTACCATCATTTCCCCATTCATAAAGATAACAGTACATTACAAACTGTCTGAAACCACATGAATGTAAAAGTCTGAGGTAATATCTATTTTCACAATTTCATTACGAAAAGTGTGTGATTAGGAAAATGTGACGCTTGATGGTAAACAGTGCCTATTAGTTACATAAGCTGTGTTTAGGAACCACATCCTTGATTACGCTAAGCTTGTAAACTGAGCTTCCTGCTAATGAACAGACTCTAATGCGTTTTACTGGGTGTGTTGAACATCATGGAGGAAATGCTGTGTGCCTCTTTCCCCCCTTTCCCTCTCTCTACCCCTCCCTTTTCTCTCTGTCTGACAGATGATCATTTATCCAGCACAGAAGTTTAGCAGCTCCTCCATCACACGCTAACTGCCTCTCAGTGTCTCCATGAGTCAGCACACACACACACGAAACATCGCTTACTTTTTAATACTTTATTTGAATGCCAGAAGTCTCCAATTAATAACGGAATGACATAACTCTAGATATTTATCTCTTCGTCTTTGCTAAAAGCAACAACAAATAATAAGTTTTAATTGTATATGTATGTCCTGACACATTCATATGTTCTCCTGTTTCCTACCGTGAATGCGTGTTTGTGGACTGCTTGACAATAAATTACCACTAGATGTGTTAAAGATGTGTGAACGAGCTTCCAATCTTGCTAGGTAATTATTTTGGAAATCATTGGAGCTAGGTGTGGAGTCAAACACAATTCAATTCTTGTTTATTTGTAGAGCTCATTTAACACTGGACATTGTCTCAGAGCAGCTTTCCAGAGATAAAGTGGTAATAAATTTGTACAATATTAGTTCCTTTAAGCTTGTTCCTTATAATTGTATGGTTCCCTACTGAGTGAAATTGTGGTGTATGTTTGTGGTGTAAGAAAAACTCACTGAGGTGACTTGAGATAGAAAAGGTTCATTGTCCATTCATTACAGGCCTATCATTGGCATTGTGTACACTGATATGAGATTAACTGTTCATGCAACAAGTGGTCCTGAGCCTGTTGATATTATTTACAGTCAAAATCTATGAATCTTTAGACTTAATGGATCTTTAGATCCTTAGCTTAATTGAACAGAAGTGTCTGGGGGCAGGATGAATTAGGCAGATCCAAAGAGGAGAAACTGGCTTATAAAGGAACAGCACAGGAACGAAACTATAATAAAAACCTACAGTGTTATTACAGTGTTTGTCTGTAATCAAAATTTCTTACAGAAATCATACATCACACAGTATCCCTCCATTGTTGCTCAAAAAATAAATAAAAATAAAGGATCTTATAACATTTAAATCTACATTTATAAATAAATGTACATACAAAAATGCAACTAATGTGTCTTCTAAAATGAAATTACCAAGGGATGTTCTGGAGAGTATTCAAATATAATATAATTATAGTTCAATGTAATCTAAATTGGATTTTGTTCGTGGTAATTCTCCACATAAATCTGAGATAAATGAGAAAATCCGGATGTTTCTGTTAGCAGAAGGCCTCTCACAATTATATAGCTAGATCTACTGTAGATACTACATGAAACTTGATTTTTCCTCCTGCTGCATAACCGTGTGTTTGTGTGTTTGGGTGCACTGTGGTGTATCTATGGAGTATTCCTGGCATTCCAGGGATCTACCTCCAGCTTTACCCTGACCAGAATGAAGATGAATGATGATAAATGTGGTAGCAGGAGACTGATACAGTGTGTTAGAAATAAATAATGACCTAGCAAGTGTGTGTGTGTGTGTGTGCGAGCAGTCTCTGCATGGCCCACACCCTACAGTGCATACCCTTTTATATGCCATAAAAGATAGAACAGTGTTCTGTATTAAAATGCTATTATAGAGAATTACTATAATTAATTAGTGTGGTTTGAAACTCATTTAGATTAGATTCATCTTTATTGTCTTTGTGCAAGGTACATGTACAGAAGCAATGAAACGCAGTTAGCATCTAATGAAATAAATGCAATAAAAAGCAGTGCAATAAATAAATAAATAGTATGCATATACATACATACATACATATACATATATATGTACATGTATATATATATATATATATATATATATATATATATATATATATATATATATATATATATAGGTTATTTTGGTTTTTATTCATCAATTCATTGTTGTTTTTAAACTTTAGGTCTTTTCATTTTCTTTGCTTATGATAACTCTGAGGTAGAAATTATTTCTAGTCTTATTTCTATTTCTTTATTATTATTCAGAGTCTGTGGATACAAATATAAAAAATATTTTAACAGTAATAATAAAAATATCCTTTTTGTAACTATTAGGCGATTATCAATACTGAAAGATCGGACGTTAGATGGACTTTTTGTAGCACCAAATGACAGTCTTGTTTGATTACTGAAATTTGTGTTATATAGATCATTTCTTTGCTGAACCTTTTCTATTAAAACACAATTTATTTGCCTTTGTGTTTGAAACACACAAACTCAACATGTCCCAACAGACCCCTATCCCCTATCAGACTCTCATATCTGGGTGCGTACGTGGCTAGTGGTGATTTTGTGCATTATTTTTATGGAATCTCCAGCATCAAAGCACTCTGAAAGAGTGTGAAACAACTGAATATTATCAACACTAGTGTGTTATCAGTGTCCCTTTTGTGTCAGCCTCAGGCTGGAACAGTTGGTGTTAACGTATGCTATCTACTTACAGTCTTTCCATGATGCGTCATGGTTAAATGAATAAAACAAGATCTTTTCATACCTTTAGAATAATCTTCCCTCTGGTGAAATACAGACAATCTGTTCATAATGTTGTTTATTGTGATTATGTTTGGCAGTCGAGTCTCACAGTGTAAGATTTAGGGGAGTGGGTGTTAAGTTTTATCGACTGTGCATTGAGCCGTCCTGATAACCGATTTCTAGATAGGATTCTCTTCCTTTGAAAATCACTCTACTGTGGAGGGTTAAACTCAAGAAGCACGGTGATTGATTTGGACTGTAATTAATAGAAACAGTTTCCTACAATGGTTCAGGACTGCCATTGGCACAAATACTTCTGCATTCAAATGGACCATCAGTGTACATCTGATAATGAATGGACGTTCATTGTCACCCAGATGAGGATGAGTGTTTTTTTGGCTTTCTGGCTCCATGTATGGTTTCTTCAGGCTCATAGGGGTATACTAAGAGTAAAAGGGACCAATTTCTGATTGTATATTTCTATACACACACACACACACACAAATATATATATATATATATATATATATATATAGATATATATATATATATATATATATGAGAGATGAGAGATTTTATGAATACATGATTACATAGCAAACAGTGTGCCAATAGTTGATGACATTATCCTTTGTTTCTATTGATTTGTTTGTACTAAGGATTTGTAGATATGTACAGACTGTAGCCCTGAGTTTTTAGCAAGTCATTGAAGGTCGACTGAAGTCACCTGAGATACAAGCAGGTACATCATGTAACAACTTTAACTTTAACAATCGCAACATTAATGCATTTCCTACAACAGCTCAAATAAAAAAAAATTATGTTTTTTTGCCATTTATAGTTACATTTAGTGTACTGGAAGGTCATTACATGTGGCTCTCTTGCTCTTATAGCTAATAAGACAAAAAGTGTATATATATATATATATATAATATATATATATATATATATCATATATATATATATATATATATATATATATCCCTCATCCCTTTGAGTGAGGCGATATTATAGAGTAAACAGCACATTACAACATGCCCTTGCCAGCACTATCGTAGGACGGTCTAGTCTGCAGACAGATGTTAATACCGGGTCTGAACTGAACCTCTGTGATGTGTGTCCGTATTGCTCACGCTGAATCATATTACACTGTTTTGACAGGGCGGCTGCTGATGGAGGAACAACACACAGGTGTGAAACAACCAGAACCCAATCTCATAGACAGATTAAATTCAAGCATGAAGAGCTCTTCAGAAGGAGATTGTAAACATGCGCAGGGGGAGGCTCGGGCTTTACCTCCAATCTGTAGATCTGTTCTGATCTCCTCCAAAAATACACAATCTACATTTTGAATAGTGAACGTTTTTCACAAAGTTCACACACACAGAGTTTTCATATCTAATAGGAGATCAACTGGATCATGTTGGAAGCTTCTGTGATTTGTGCAGGATCTCCTCAATGGTGGCAAAACAGTGTTCTTTGAACTAAATCGTCATCTTCTGGAAGAGGGTGAAGTCCGCATGAGCCGAATATGGCAAGTAGGGTAGGTGCGAAAGTGAGATCATGTGGATTGTTTTCCGATGATCATCACGCACAAGTTGCCGAATGGTTTCGGCATTCTCGGGCGCTGAGCTCATTGTAGGTCTTCCTGTTCTCCCGTTGTTTTCCAGTTTGTTACTAGTAATTAGCATTGTTACTCAATGATCGTATGCCAAACGTCTCTGTTTGCCCATTTTCAGATCCAAGTTCCCAATGTCCCAACTTGCACATGGTCAGAATAGCAGAATATCACCAATTTATAAATTAGCCGTGAAACTAGCTAGCTTGATAAGTAATCTAAATTGTACAGCCAAAAGAAAATGGAAATAGAAGAGAACGAATAGAATTAGACATAGTGTAATGATGTAGTCTTCTTTCAGCCTCTATTTGTCTATTTGTAATTTCTTCTCTCTTTCTCTTCCTCACTTTGTTGCTAATGATATCTTCATTATGTTATCATGCTGCTAATAATTCTTTCTGTATGTCTGTAAATGATATGATTGAACGTATAAAGTAGATTTTAGTTTTTATAAAAGATCTGCGAAAAGTAGACAGCTCCGTAATCAGCTCCGTAAAAGCAGATAGCAATTACACGGTAATCCTTAACTAGGATGCCAATCCTCACAGCAGGAAAAGGTAATAGGCTATGCTTTATTATTACCAAATAACATCTGCATGTGTGGCACTAATCTCCAGATGTTTTTCCCCCCCTCTTACATAGTCGGAGTTTGAACAGTTGCTTCAATTAAATCCATTCGAGTTGGAGAAAAGCATGATAATGATGATATACCCATTTGCACTTGTGCAGCACTGGAGATTCTCCTGTTAATGACGTTAATTAGCAGTGTATGGTTTTCTGTCTGCTGTTGTTAGCTGTTCCAGTCTCTCCTGCCCAATTAGTCACATTTGGAAAAGCAGGTGATTGTTGTTATATTAGATTTAGAAGGTGGTGTTTGTGTTCGACTTTAGAGTGTGTAAACTGCAGCGAGATTAGAGAAAAGAAGGGTAACACATGTTAATCACAAACAAAATAAAATGGATGGAAAAATGTATAATTATGTTCCAATAATTAACATTTGATGGAGCCCATTAGGGTGATACAGATGTGTGTGTGTATTTTCCCAACCTATTTTTCACAGACTTGAGGAGATTCATTAAAAGGTCTGTGATCGAATAAAGAAAGCTTTATTTAGGAGAATATTAGAAAGAATAACTCCGAAGGCTGTAACACAACCGTAACCAGGACACACCACAAAGCTGGGCTTTATGTAAGCGTGGTAAGAAGAAAATCTTTATTGGAAACAAACCCCTATTAGGAGAATTGGGAGGAAAAGGTTTTAGGAGACCAAAATTGGCAAACTAACACGGCTTCTTCCCCCCGTGAACACCATTCCTGCAGTGAAGCATGGTGGCAGTAGCATTACACCGGGCATCTTGATTGATATTATTTTTCACTAATCGATTATCAGTGAATGATCGCCTCAATTCTATTCATGAGGCCACATATGTGAGATAATAAAAAAAAAAAACCTGCACTAGCTGTAGTATAAAATGTGAAAGTCATAAAGTAAATGGTATGTGTTTAGCATAAATACAGGTGTTATTTAAGCTCTCTCATATTGGACATATTTAAAAGATGGAAGCAGAACCATTACGCATGTCATCCTCAATGCTGAAAATGTAATCATCATGAAGCACAAAATTGTTACTCTGATTGAACAAATACTTTTACAGATGTAAATGAAAGTGTCCCAGATGAAAACCAATTCAGCTAGCTACTCAGGAAACTGTTTAAATCGCATTATTATGGTAATTTGCAGTAAAATTGTACTTGTGCAGCACCAGAACAGGACCAGCAGTGAAGAAATCTCATTCGTGTGGTGATTTAGTATGGTTTTTTTTTCTTTTTTTTTTTTTACACAGAGGCTCATTCCAAGTTCTTGTCTTTGTCTTGAGACATTTTGGAAAAGGTCTCGTGGTGTCCATGGTGCTGAGAGGAATGAAGCAGACCTTCATAAACAAAGCTATAGTGTGTGTGTGTGTGTGTGTGTGTGTGAGGAAAGCACTCGAAACTCTTCTTATTTTTCATTTCGCAGCACCTTTCTTTCCCCTTGCTTAACTGCTTTCAGCTCTTTCAGTGTGTGTGGGAACAGCAGGGGGTTGAATAGGGGGCCGCTACATCATTTCAGCCATTCAGAAAAAGAAGCAGGTTTTTAGGTTCTTTTTAATGGACGAGGACAGAGAAAACGGTCCAGGGGACGTGATTGGGGCCATTAATGAGGCCATACTGTAATTAGCAATCTCTTTATCGGTCTTTGAGGAGCACTTTTTATTCGGACTGAGCGATTCTGTATAGCGCTCGTGTCCTCTGCACGTCTCGCCGCTGCTATAGAAACTCACAACGATGACTAAAGCGCAGTGGCTCTGATACTGATGAGTTGTGTCACATATGTTCAGTGCTGTGTCTCAAACTGTATATTACATAGTCATACCAAAATGATCATACTTAAACAGTACTTATGTAGCAATGTGGCATTCAATTCAATGGAGCCATTTTTCTTTTCTGCAGAAAACACATATATAAGTCTGTATTAGATGCTGAACAGCTCCATCTGAAGCGAGTGCATAATGATTAAATTATGCAGATCGAGTTCTGGCCCACATGTAGAATTTATATCATCTTTTTTTTTTATATTGAAGATATAAGGGATTTGTGATATGAGTGATTTTCTTCTGTAGTCATCCTCATTGACAGTACTAGATTTAGCTTTAGTGATGAAAAAGTTATACTTATAATCTCTGTTTGTCTGTGTTGTATAGCACTAAAGCATTCCAGTGGATGGAATTGCTTGTGAAGATTTGGCATCCTGTATAGTGTGTATTTCCTCCTGATGTCTAATGTTCCTGGGCACGCACTACCCAGGATAAAGTGAATCACTCTGAATATGGATAAATTGTTAGAAATTCCAAATCTCAGAAGATGTGATGTAAATCTCAATAATATATATATATCTTTTTATAAAACTCATCTATTACATTTTTGTCGCCGTTCTACTGTCCTTTTTCTTTATCGGTTGTTCCTGAATGATGTCGAGATCAGAGGTCAACCGGTTTTACCGATATTGATACTCAGGCTGGATCGTATTTGCCGATAACCGATTAATCAATGATAGATTTTAAACTGATACCGGATATAAAAACAAAAAAAGAGACAAAAACAGTACTGAAAATGTGCTAAATGAAATAAATATGGATATATTTGTTAACAGATATTATATAATTAATAGATTATAAATAATAAATATAATGTAGCGCTCTTCCGTGCAGCGTACAGTCTCACGTGTAAAAACAAACAGCGTGTGGTGTCCGTGATTCGCCCCCTAGGGGATGCTCCTGGAATGACAGTGGACCAGAAGACAGAAAAACTACTGCTATGTATTGTTGTAGATGGACGTTAGTTCATTAGCTATCAGCTAATGGTGTTGATTTGACAGTTGACTTCTAAGAAATAACAACTGTCATGAGACAATAAAGGAGAAGACAAGACAAAAACCGTAAACACACACACACACACACACACACACACACACACAAATATGCAATTAGTTAATAATAATCATGAAAAATATTAGAGTAGACAATGTGCCACCCTCCTTCTGTCTTTGCTAATTTCTTTATAAGTGAAGCCAATCATTCCCTGTGTGTGCATTGTGTGTTTTCTCTTGGAACAAACTGCAAACATTTTTCACTTCCAACCTCTTTTGTGAGAAAACACACACACACAGACACACACACACACACACACTTCTGTAATGCGGTTAAACAAAATATGAATTCAATGCTCAAGAGGAGTTCATTCAAATTTAGAATTCAGTTCTAATGCCATAAATGTCCTTGGTGTATTCTTACCAATGTATACACACTTGAGCGCACATACAAACACACACACACACACACACACACACATTGATAAACACCTAGGATCCAAAAGGACCTGCCTACATTTTAGTGGAGTCACAAGTGTGTAATTATTCACGAGTCTGATTAGGGTGGGTTGATGAGCAGCCCTGCGTCCCTGATGACAGAATTAAAATCTCCAGTTATGAAGCATTATTAGCATTCAAATGCCTCACAATTAAGACGATTTTATTATTCCTGACACCCCCCCCCCCTCTAGATTATACTGAGTTTGTCAAGATTATGTACAGTTGCAGTGGCTAAGAGAACCCTCACAGTTCAGAAACACCCTGACCTATAAAGCTGTAATTAATTATATTCGGAATATTAGCACTTAACCACTGATGAGCCATGCAACTTTAGGTCTCAGTGCCACAGGGAAACACTTTTTTAATGGGATAGATGTCATAAATTATGGAGTGCTGTAGCAGATTGGATAAGAATGAACTATATTTAATAAAGAGGAATTTTGCTTTTAGGTTCATATGAGAAACCCTTAAAGGAATTAATGGACGTCTCATTTTTTAAGGTGTATAGATGAACGATGGCTCTTTTTTTTAGTGGCCATCGAGACTCACCCGTACTCAGTCACCCGTAACCCCAAGTGTACACATCCCATCCCAGTACTTTTTCTTTATGTTGTATTCGTCATTTAGTTCCATCCTATTCCTTAATTCATTCAGTCATTCATACTTTTATTAGTAAATCCCTAAAATGATTCATCAATTTGGCATTCATTCATTCATTCATGTGTATGTCCTTAGTTAAATTCTTCCATCAGTTTATCTAGACATCCACCTATCCATAACTTTATTTATCTTTTAAAATGGATGTGCTGAAGTACCTGGGGTCAACACTAATGTAGAGTGTGATAGAGAAGTGAAGAAAAGAGTGCAGGCAAGGTGGAGTGAATGGAGAAGAGAAAAAGGAGTGATTAGTAATAGAAGGGTATCTGTGAGAGAGAAAGGGACAGTTTATAGGACTGTGGTGAGACCGGCGATGTTGTACGGTTTAGAGACAGCGGCGTTGTCTAAAAGACAGGAGGTGGAGCTGAAGGTGGAGGAGTGATGAAGATGGACAGGATTGGAAATGAGTTTGTTAGAGGGACTTGTAGGATGTTTTGGAGTCGAGGTGAGGGAGGTTGGACTGAGATGGTTTGGAGAGGTGCAGAGGAGGGACATGGGGTACATAGAGAGAAAAAAAAGCTCATAATGGAAGTACCAAGGAGGAGGAAGAGAGGAAGGCCAAGGAGTTGTTTTATGGATGTGGTGAGGGAAGACATGCAGGTTGTTTGTGTAAAGGACAGGGTGGTGTGGAGAAGGATGATCCCCAAACAGGAGCAACTGAAACTGGAAGAAGAAGAAGAAGAAGAAGAAGAGGAGACACCTGTGTTCTAGCGAGAGACAGCCTGGGCCCGCACGGCGGTATTTCTGCGTGCGAGTGTAAGGAAAGCTTTTAGATCACACTTAATCAGCAATTCCACGGCTGTAACCTCAAAATAGAAAATAGTGAACACTTCAGGGAGGAAGATGATGAACATCCGTCACGCTTCTCCAGGAGCCACTTTGCTATTCATTCCCCATTTAGATTAGCCGTTGATGAATTGTACCATTAGCAAAACTGGCAGTGAATAAATAAATAAATCTGGAAAATGGTTTAGTGAAATTTAGATGAATGAAAGGTTGCATGAGTTAGTCATTAGCTTAGCCTTAAAGAAGCTTTAGGATGGAAAATTGCATGTAAATGTAATTCGGAAACATGGAAAAAAAATCATGTTGATCACAGATTAGTCCTTCGATCATACGTATGTAACTATTCACACCCTTTGCAACAGCACTTGAAAATGAGCTCCTCCCAATATTCTTGATCGGTGAGATGTTCCTACCCACTTGTCGGAAGTCTACATACGGATATGTTTACTGATCAGACAAGATTTAAAATGTTACACAAAAGCCAAGCAATGAGGTCAAAGGAACTGCCTGCAGAGCTCAGAAACAGGACTATAACAAGAGCTGGTCACCAAGCCAATAAGAGGAGAAGGGCCTTAGTTAAAGTGATGACCAGGAACCTGACTGAGATGTGGAAATCCTGTGTGGAGATCAGACACAAGTTCCAGAAGGAAAACCATCACTGCAGCCATCCGTTGTTCCTGGGATTTATGGGAGAGTGGATCGACGAAAACCACTGCTCGCTTGGAGGCCTGCATGGAGTTTGTCAAAAGGAAAAATGGAGATATATAAATGGAGAAAATTAGGCACTGTGAAGTATGATGGTGGTAGCTGTAGGTTTTTTTTCTGCAGCAGGGACTTGTCATTTGGTCAGAGTCGGGCTGAATTGAGCAAAGTACTAAGACAGCCTCCATAAATACCTGTTCCACAACACTCAAGACGGGCCAAAGGTTCAACTTCCTACACAACAAGGATGTTACGCATATAAAATCCCCCAGTCCACGTGTGCAAAGTGTGTTACTTTGTAAGCAAAAAGACTCAAGGCTGTAATTTGCTGCCAAAAAGAGCTTCAACTAATGTGCTACGAAAATCGTCTGAATACTTTTGTACATGTGTTATTTAAGTTTTGTTTATTCAAAAAGATTTACAGAGACTTGTGGAATTCTTTTGTTCACTTTGTCATTACGAGATACTGAATGTAGATTCATGGCGGAAGAAAGCAATCGGAACGAGTGCAGTATCAGGCTACAACATAACAAAACCTTATACACTGTGTGTAGTACACTAATGCAAATCTAAAGACAACCAGAAGCCAATCTTCAGTGCTGAAAAAAAAAACCAATAAAAATAGAGAAAGAAAGAAAGAAAGAAAGAAAGAAGGAAAGACAGACTTCAAAAAAGAAAAGGAGTCTGATGGAGAAGGGATGTGAGGAGGAGAAGATAGACAGTGAAAATATAAGGAGAGAGATGATATACAGTTTGCACCTGAACTCTGTGTATGTGTGTATATGTGTGTATATGTGTGTGTGTGTGTGTGTGTGTGTGTGTCTGAGTGTCACGCTGCCTTTCAGCCTCTCTCTCTATTTCTCCCCTTGTCTATAGCTCTCTCATCTTCAGTCTCTCTCAAACTTTTTTCATCTTGTCACTCTTTTTTCTTTCCCACTCTCTGTGCTTGTTCTCCCTCCCTCCCCCATCTCTCTCTCTCTCTCTCTCTCTCTCTCACTGATCTTTTTTTTAAATTTTACTTTCATATATTCATCATTCCCATTCCTCTCTTTTTGTCCTTCTTTCTGTCTCGACCACCTCTGTCATTTCCATTATCTGCACCACATTGTCCTCTTTTGGTTTTTCCTCCCGCTTCTTCTTTTCTTCTCTGTCATATTTACTTTTCTCATGTTCTGTCTCGCTTTCATTGTCTTTGAGCTCTCTTTCTCATTTCTTTTCTTTTTTTTTCCTCTTATTTCTTTCCAGTGCACACATCAGTGCATGTGTGTGTGTGTGTGTGTGTGTGTGTGTGTGTGTGTGTGTATGACTGTGTGCTCAAGCATGCGTGTGTGTTTCCTTTTAATCAGTGGCATTTTCCCAGAAGACATTTGCCTCTCTCTCTCTCTCTCTCTCTCTCTCTCTCTCTCTCTCTCTCTCTCTCTCTCTATAAGCCACACTATAGTCCTCCTTCTTTCATTTCTCTCATTTTCCCTATTTCTTTTTCATCCTCTTTTCTTCGTCTTTCATCTTTCTGCAGTCTCAGTCTCACATTCAGCGTAATACCTTTTTAACTTTTTTCGTTTTCTCTTTTGCCCTCCTCTCCTTCTTTGCTGTTTAATTCTTTTCCTATTTTGTCTTATATTCCAGTCTTCCTTATGTTTTATTGTCTCACTAGTTCCATTATGTTATTGCATTGCTGTTTTGTTTGACCTTCTCTCTCTTCTCTCTCTCTCTCTCTCTCTCTCTCTCTCTCTCCATCTCCATGGTAACAGCGACAGTAAGATCAATCACTTGTTGCAGGAGTCGCTGTTCCACCCCGCCCCTCTCCCTTGCCTGATATTACCACAGCGACACACTGTAACACCTCGCTGCAGATACCCCGTATTGTTTTTACCGAGGATGTGAGTTATAGATCACGGCACCAGTGAGGCACTCGGATGAAGTTCACACATTTACATTTGATCGTCCGGATTCAGCACGGTTTCATACTTCAGCACGGCTTAAAACCAGGTTAATGCTGAAGGTGGACTATAAAATTATACACGAGAAAAGTATGGGATTCACTGTTGCGAATAGTGGCATCATATCGTACAGCTTCACGAGCGCTAACCGAATGAAATGTCCCCATCAAACTGTATTTTGAAACTATTTTTCATTTCGCCATATTGATACAACAACAATTCCAAAGAAGTTGTCACATTACATAAAAAAACCGGAATGCAATGACTTGCAAATCTGATATTTTACTTGCCTGAAAACATGTAAAATGTTTCAATGTTTTAATATGAAGAAATGTACCTCAAGGTCATTTTGAAATTGTGTTATTAAGAATTAAACAGCTGTAGGTCAGTAAACATGAACAGGCATAGAAAAGTGTCCCTCAGAAGGTCTCACAGAGGTTCATCAATCCACTAAAATGCACAAACATATTGTCTAACAATTGCAGAATAATGTACCTAAATGTAAAAAAGTGAAAATTGTGTGGAATTAATATCTGTATATATTTGGAGCCCTGAGGGAAGCAGTGCATTAAAAACAGTCATGATTCCGTCTCTTATGGTATGGGGACGCATTAGAACCATTGGGATGGGCAGCTTGCACATCTGGATAGTCACCATCAATGCTGAAATGTTGCAAACAGGTTTAAGAGCAACATATGTTTTATGTAGGCAATCTATTTTCCAGGGGAAAGTCATATTTCATCAGACAATGCTAAACCACATGCTGCATCTATTACATCAGCATGGCTTCATAGTAGAAGGCTCAGTGTGTTGGTCTGCTTTCAGTCCAGTCCTTTCAATATTTTAAAAAACATATGGCACGTTATGTAGACCAAGGATTGTTGAGAAGATATAATCCTGTATCAGACACGCATGGGAAACATTCCTTTCCCAAAACTCCAGAATCTCATTTCGTTAAATATAGTAAATAATGAGATGTCTTACAACAATCGATAATCGAAATTAGCAATTTTTTATTATTTTATATATATATATATGGGGGCTATATATATATATATATATATAGGGTATGGGTATATGGGTTAGGGTGGGTTAGTGGTTAGTACGTTCGCCTCACACCGCCAGGGTCCTGGGTTCGATTCCCGTCTCGCCATGGTGTGTGTGGATTTTGCATGTTCTCCCCGTGCCTCAGTTCAGGGGGTTTTTTTTCTCCGGTTTCCGGTTTCCCCCGGTCCAAAAACATGCACGGTAGGTTGATTGGCACCTTGGAAAATTGTCCCTAGTGTATGAAAGTGTGTGTGAATGTGTGTGTGTACCCTGCGATGGGTTGGCATTCCATCCGGGGTGTATCCTGCCTTAATGCCCATAGACGCCTGAGATATAGGCACAGGTTCCATGCAAGAGAAGATAAAAAGCGGTAGAAGATGAATGAATGAATGAACGAGTACTGAAACGAGTACTGACTCCCCGTGACCCAAGGGAGCATTTTATCTTTTTTTTTTTTTTTTTTTTTTTTTTTACATAAAATGCTACATTTTCTTATTTGTCTTCTTACATACTTCTATGTTCTACTGCAAATAAAATGATGGGTTTAGGATTTTTTGCAAATCATTTTGTTTTTATTTACATTTCACGCAGGATTCCAACTTTTTCTTTTAATCGCGGTCGTACAACAAAACATTATAAGAACATTAAGAACTCTAACGTTCTTAAGACACGCAGCTCATATGATTTGTTTATTAGATTTGAGCACTAAATAGCAAATAGAGGTTTTCTACAGTTTTGAAAATTTGAACGAAATGAAAATTTGATAATAAAGATTCATGTTTCTGTTGACTCTCAAATTTGTTGTTAAATGTTTCTTCAAAACAATTACTTTAAAGAGGTAGAATGAGCCTTTACTAATATTAAAACAGTATAGAAATATAGACTAATTGATAGCAGCATTCGGACAAAAAACTCATTTCTATGGGGCGGACCTCGAGGTTGAATTAGCTTATTAGAATTTAATGGGTGATTATCAGCAATATGAACAATAAAAGGTAAGCTCACAGTTAGGTAGCTAGGTAGCAGCAGACAGTGATATATGCATATATATAATTTTGTATTTTCAGACTTATGTGCTGTCTCTACAAATTCTTTCATATGGGCCAAATCCATTTGGGAGAAAAGTGGGCAGTAAAGTGAAAATTTGATTGAATAATTTGTTCGGGTGAGGGATGCTGCAATGATTGCAAGCTTCACTTTTTGCCATTGTTAAATTTCTCTAAAGCTACTACATACAATTATAAACCTCGATCTGTAACATTGTTGGCTGGATGTAGAAATATGAATATTATTTTTGTCAGCATCAGCATTATTTTTGTCAACATCATTTCCCCCCAATGTGCTTTCTGTACATGTCTTTTGGGGGAGAAAAATGACAAGGAGCTATAAAGAAGGATTCCATAAACATTTCTCGAACCTCTCTGGCCTAGAACTTTCACATTTAAGGGGTTCGATCACAGTGGCTGAGTTTTGATGGAACAGGAATAGAAAATTAAGCAAAAAAATATTAAAATAGTCATAGAGTATCTTTTGTTGCTATTTTGTGTGTTATTAAGGAAATATTTGCCTTGAGACACATTTTATACGCAAAATTTTTGACAAATTGTGTTAGTTTCTGTTTTTTTTTCCTCTCAAAAAGATGGATATTAGTTACAGGGTTAAAAAAAATGTAAAACCTTGTACTAATTTGATAAAAACAACAGAATATCCCGACATACCAAAACTAAGGTACACAAAACGCCAATAACGTACACTGCGGCTGTACACAGAAGGATAGAAATGAAATATCTGAGCAGTACGACACTGTTTGCATTAAGAAAAAAAAAAGATGTATCAAATTCAATCGCAGTTTGATTCGGCGTTTGGACAAACACAATGCTGCAACTTTAGATAAGACGTTATTGAACAGAAAAAGTCCTTTTTCATGCCGACACAAGAAACATGAAACGTTTTTGTCAGCCTTTTATACAGACAGTATATCAGCCAAAGAAACAGCATGCTTTCCATTTAATTCCCTCCGCCTCTTAAATACTCACAATTCCAGCCTCAGTGTTTGTCCGTTCTCTCAGGAGTTTGACATCTAATTGTGATTATTAGGGAGTCAAAACAAAAACATTGTACTAAACCCTTGCTATTCGGATTATGGGATATTAACAGGGATGATATTGGAGGGTCTGATTAAGTGCCTTAAATTGTTTCCATATTCATTTGTTAAAAGAAAACCAAAAGAAAACAACCTCACGTCACACCTTACTGTACGCTCGTGTTCTCAATCAAGACAGTAATTTCCATTACACAATATTCTACATTATTCACTGCCAACATTATCTATCAAACTCCATCTGCGCACTGAAGTTATTAATCAAAAACCAGCATTCGCCATCATTCAACATCAACACTGTCTAATACACACACACACACACACACCACACCACACACACACACACACACACACACAGAGAGAGACCGACTTTATTAGAAGAAGTTGAAAGCTTAAATCAGTAGAGAAAGTTAAAATAAATAAATGTTATTTAAGTCTCCCTGGGCTTCAATTTTAAACTCATTATGTGTAATTCTTCATTGTACTGCATCCAAATCCTCCCAGGACGGATTGTAAATCAGCAAATGCCTGCATATCAGCAAAAATAAATAAATAAATAAATAAATAAATAAATAAAATACAAGCCATGCTGTTTCCTCAGGCATTTTGGAATGGTAATGAACTCCGTTTGAATACAGATCTGTTTCTCATTTTGTCTTCGGAGACTTTTGCTCTTCTGTGCATCTTTTACCCTATTTGGCTCTGTTTGGCTTATCGATCTGTTCATCGACTTGTCTTATTGAGGATATTCTCCACACGGCCCCACAGGAAAAATGCATATCTCTATTGGAGTTTATTTTTTCATACCTGAATGTGTGAATCGCATCTTTTTTTTTTTTTTTTTTTTTTTTGCTTTCTCTTCTGTACAAATGCAGAGTTTCTTGTGTCTGTTTTTATAGATTGTTAATCTATAGCCTTCTTGGAGTTATTCTTATCGCTCTCGGTGACTCAGCAATACAGACAAAAATCCCATTGTTCGTTAATTGTCCTGCTGAAAGGAGCATTTATTCGCTACTCTAACCTTTTGTGAAACAAACCTCACGGGGCACAAATGGCTCCTTTTGAGAAAGCACGAAGAACAGAACAAAGAGACGGGAGTAAAGGAGGTGCAGGGAAAGATTTTGATCTGCAGTATTTCTGACAGTATTTTGCGAGCAAGTCACGGATGAAGCTCACTGATGTTCATTGATATTCTGCAAAGGTCCCCGTACATAAGAACAGGTAGAAAAACAGTTCATCAGTAGCATCGTTGATTGTAACGTGGAACTGTGGTGGTGTGGGGGTCAGTGTAGTGAGGAGAGTTCAAACATGAATGTTATGTTTGAGGGAAACATTTGGAGAATGAAGACACAATGTTCACAATGTTTGTGTTGTGTGGAAATGCTGGTGTTTTTATATTACATGTTTGTTTTTGACATAAGGCGTATGTCCATGTAAGTATTTTACAGATGGAATATATTCAGTGATGTAGTCTATAATGCTCAAAGTATTTAGATGAGTGACACTCTCACCCAGTAATGAGGTGCCAATACTTTTTTACTGTACTTACTGTAGTAAATTGTCATGGTTTCAGTACTCGTTCATTCATTCATTCATCTTCTACCGCTTTTTATCTTCTCTTGCATGGAACCTGTGCCTATCTCAGGCGTCTATAGGCATTAAGGCAGGATACACCCTGTATGTAATGCCAACCCATCACAGGGCACACACACACACACACACATTCACATTCATCACACACTAGGAGACAATTTTCCAAGGTGCCAGTCAACCTACCGTGCGTGTTTTTGGACCGGGGGGAAATCGGAGAAAAAAAACCCCTGAGGCACGGGGAGAACATGCAAACTCCACACAAACACACATGGCGGAGGCGGGAATCGAACCCCCCCCCCCTGGAGGTGTGAGGCGAACGTGCTAAGCCACCGTGCCCCCGAGTTTCAGTACTTCATTATTTATTTTTTGGGTTTTTAAACATTTTACAGTACATTTTTTTCAGGCTAGTTTTAATCCATTTGGTGAAATGACACCAGATCCTTTGTCTTCTCCTTGTGCACCATTTTAAGCCCATCAACCTATTTTCTACCTTTATGTGGCTTTTTCAGCCGACCACTGGCGTATCATTTCCTGGCACTTCCTGGAAAATATAGGCTAGATTATGAAGCTAACAACGAACAAAGCAGAAGGCTGGAGAAAGTGGATGAGACGGAGCGAGTCAGTGATGTAAATATGACTGAGAACAGAGACATTCCTGACCACCATCATCTTTTCTCTGCTTGGGTTCTGTATGGTGCTTGGCCTGGATACATTCATTATGTAACAAAAAGTGAAATTGCTTTTGTAGTAATGTATTAATATGACGTGAGGTCCAGTTCAGTGTGAAACTAAAACAGGAAGTAGTAATGGCTACTGTTTATTTAAGTAAACCTAGTCTATATTTGTAGTCTATCATCCACAATAGCATCAATGGTATGTTGATGATACGACCTCAAGCGTCCCAAAAGTCTTCAGGTATGGTTTCTGGGCTCTTCCACAAACCATGTCTTCATAGACCCTAGTGATTATAATATGGTCCTTTAAGTTCCAGTGAATCAAATGTATCCAACATCCTACAATTGTGTGCTTACAAGTTTGCGGCAAAAGTGTTGAAATGCAATAATACATGACTATTATTTTATTAGTGGTGTACTGATGCATTTTAAAGATGACCTTGAGGTTTCAAGATGCTGGCGTTTAGTGTGTTTAATTTGAAAATCTTCCCCTACAATGATGATTAATGTTGGAGTTATTTGTTTACTGAATAGTTTATTGGATGCGTGTGTACCGTGAGGGAGAATGTATAAGTTGTTTGAATAACTGGTGGTGAGTGAGTTCATTTTAGTGGAGAAAGTTAATGGTGGATAAAGAAACCCTGGAGTGTGTGTGTGTGTGTGTGTGTGTGTGTGTGTGTGTAAAAATAAATAAGTTCCTCCCTTTCTTACATTTCTAACTTTTTTTTTTTTTTACACTGCCTCCTCTGACTAAGAGTATAATTATCCAAGGACCTTTTTACGGCCATAATAGCAAAATGTAATCGTTCTGTGGGCTGGTTGCATAAGAGTCTGAAATAAAATGCCTTTAATGTTGGCATTGTGCTCTACAGGATATTGCTAAGAGCACTCAGTGCATAATCACTCTCTTAGTCTCTATAGAATATTTAAAATGGAAATGTCAAGAGTGTCTAATAACGTCAGAGCATTTGCATCACTCAGTGTTCAGAGAAAATGAAGCATATAAATCTAGCAAGAATTCTGTGTGTGTGTGTGTGTGGTCAAGAAACACACCTCTGTACTCTCTCCTTCATCCTCTCTTTTCTCATTAATATTTTAAATCCATCTTAATATCTTTCATTTAGGGTATGAGGATTTCTCGTATTTTCCCATAGATTACCCCTTTTGTAATATTCCCAGAATTTGTAAGAAAAGACATAATTACAACAAATACACATGTTCCAGACAGTATGTCTGAACAGACAGTCCAAAGTAGAAAATCATACCTTTTACAAGGCTGTTAAATGGCAAAATGACCAAAAAAAAAGAAAATCCATAAAAAGTTTTTTAATGGTGAAACACAATGTTCCTGACAAAATGTACGACCCTTTAGGAGGGCGTAAATACCAGAACAAGCACAACGATAAGAAAAAGAGGAGAAAGGGAACATCTTCAGCATCAAAAAATTAGATACTAATGCAAATAGTATATTGCTATATTGAAATTGACTACATGTGTGTTTTTTCGTTTTTTTTTTTTTTTTTTTCCAACACAGAATAAATAGGAGAATATTTGTTTCCCAACACTCTCCGTCTAGTACTGTTTATCACACTGTTTATCAAACACTCGTCTATAAAACACCAGCAGTTACCAAAACTGCTTAACATGCATAGTTGTGGTGGAGAGCAGACCAGCCCTTTTCTAACCATCAAACACAGCATGTCCTCTAAATACACCCACATTTCTGTGAAACACTAATGCTCATCCATAAAAAACCTGCAATCAAAATGCAAATGTTTTCACGTCAACAATAATGTTCTCTATTAAACACTAGCATTCATCATTGCTATTTTGTCATTAGTCATTGTTTCAGGTCTCTGCGTTTTTACTGTGGACAAGCTGTTTAAGTTGGGAAAACGTGCAATACAGATATCAGAAATCAACGTTTGTTTGTTTTTAGACACTCGTACCATTCTGTCCTTTAGAATATTTTTTTCCCAAAGGCATGCTGGCTTGCAACAGATAAATCCGTATCTGTTTAAATGCTATTTTTTGCATAAGTAACAGAACTAGCTAAAGTTTCACTGCATCCCATAGTTCTTCTTTTAGCAAGCATTTCTGAGCTTTTCATAGATATACATAGCTATATTGTACTACAATCTTTGCCTCACTTATTAGCATCGTCTTTTTAGAGCCAAATTTATAAAGCAAACAAAACATCAAAACGTCATTTCTGATGGACGAGGATTCCGAATAAAGGGAACTTTTCGCAAAAACTGCTTTGTAAATGCAGCACTGCTTTGTATTCGTCTGTGTTGTCAGCAATTTGAAGTAATTATATATTTTTTTATAAGTGTTGCATACACACAAACAAGTGTATTCATACACATGAATTTTTATTCACAGACACAAATTGAGGCTGAATAGAAGTTCATTGTTCAAAACTGAGTTAAATTGACAGGATTGTTTTTGCAGAACTCTAAAAGAAGCAGCCGTGAAATAGAATTAATTACATCTTACTTCATTTATTTCACAGCTGTGAAAATGCTTTGTATGTCTAATGAAGACTTGAAGTAAAGGGATTACATTCCTTGTAGATGGGGAATTACGGTGTTTGGTGGTAAAAATTAATGTGTATGATGGTTAATGCTGGTATTTAATGGTGAATGTTGGGTTTGGAAGTGAATAGTGATGTTCGTGAAAGATTCTGAATGCTAATGGTGGTGTATTAAATTGTTTGATGAGTAATGATGCTTGGTGGTGAATGTTGTTGAATATTAAATGTGTAGGATGAGTAATGGTGGTGTTTGGTGGTGAATATTAATGTGTAAGATGAGTAATGATGGTGTTTGGTGGTGAGTATTAATGTGTAGGATGAGTAATGGTGGTGTTTGGTGGTGAATATTAAAGTGTTGGATGAGTAATGGTGGTGTTTGGTGGTGAATATCAGTGGTAATGTGTCTGTGGATGAGTAATGGTGGTGTTTGGTGGTGAATATTAATGTGTAGGATGAGTAATGGTGGTGTTCTGAGTAATGGTGTTTGGTGGTGAATATTAATAAGTGTAGGATGAGTAATGGTGGTGTTTGGTGGTGAATATTAATGTGTAGGATGAGTAATGGTGGTGTTTGGTGGTGAATATTAAAGTGTTAGGATGAGTAATGGTGGTGTTTGGTGGTGAATATTAATGTGTAGGATGAGTAATGGATGGTGTGGTGGTGGTGAATATTAATGTGTGTGCGTTGTTACGGCTGCGTCTGACTCTCGTCCTGGTCGGTGTTTAGGTGGTGTTGTGTTGGTGGTGCCTGTTGGCTTATCCGTGTTTGTGGATTGGTTGAGTGGTAATGCGTCCTGTGGTGTGTTTGAAATGTGGTGTAATGTGTGGCGTCCCTAATCCGTTTGGTGGTGGTGTTTGGTGGTGAATATTCTGCTAATGGTGGTGAATATTAATGTGTTGGATGAGTAATGGTGGTGTTTGGTGGTGAATATTAATGTGTAGGATGAGTAATGGTGGTGTTTGGTGGTGAATATTAAAGTGTTGGATGTTCTTAAGTGTGTAATGGTGGTGTTTGGTGGTGAATATTAAATGTGTGAATATTAATGATAGGATGCCTGGTGTCTTAATGGTGGTGAATCTTAATGTTGGTGGTTGAATATTCCTGGTGTGGTGAATGTGTAACTGTTGAGTGATGAGTAATGGTGGTTTGGTGGTGAATATTGTGCCCTATGGTGAGTAATGGATGAGTAATGGTGTGGTGTTTGGTGGTGAATATTAAATGTGTAGGATGAGTAATGGTGGTGTTTTGGTGGTGAATATTAATGTGTTTGGATGATGAGTAATGGTGGTGTTTGGTGGTGAATGTGTAAGGATGAGTAATGGTGGTGTTTGGTGGTGAATATTAATGTGTGATGAGTAATGATGGTGTTTGGTGGTGAAATGATGCGTAATGGTGGTGGTGTTTGGTGACCGTGGTGAATATTAATGTGTAGGATGAGTAATGGTGGTGTTTGGTGGTGAATATTAAAGGATGTCTGGTGGTTGGTGTGAATGGATGCGTAATGAGGCTGGTGGTGTTTGTGTAGGTGGTGAAGGCGTCCCCTTATTAAAGTGTAGGATGACTAATGGTGGTGTTTGGTGGTGAATATTAATGTGTATGGGTCGGTGCGTATGTATTAGTGTAGGTGGTGGTGCCTCTTCCTGTGTGAGTCGTAATGGTGGTGTTTAATGTGTCCCTTCCCCGTGGTGTTATTGTGGTGAATATTAATGTGTATGAAATGGTAATGGGATGGTGGATGGTTTGTGGGTGGTGAAATGAGTGGTGATATTAATGTGTAGGATGAGTAATGGTGGTGTTTTGGTGGTGAATATTAAAGTATTAATGTGTAGGATGAGTAATGGTGGTGTTTCGGTGGTGAATATTAATGTGTAGGATGAGTAATGGTGGTGTTTGGTGGTGAATATTAATGTGTGTGTGATGGGAGTGGTGTATTAATGTGTAATGAGTGTGGTGTTTGGTGGTGAATATTTAATGTGTAGGATGATGATGAGTAATGGTGGTGTTTGGTGGTGAATATTAAAGTGTAGGATGACTAATGGTGGTGTTTGGTGGTGAATATTAAAGTGTAGGATGACTAATGGTGGTGTTTGGTGGTGAATATTAAAGTGTGTGTAATGGTGTTGTTTGGTGGTGAATATTAATGAGTAATGGTGGTGGTGTTTGGTGGTGAATATTAAATGTGTAGGATGAGTAATGGTGGTGTTTGGTGGTGAATATTAATGTGTAGGATGAGAATGATGGTGGTGTTTGGTGGTGAATATTAAAGTGTTGGATGAGTAATGGTGGTGGTGTCAGTGGTGAATATTAATGTGTAAGATGAGTAATGATGGTGTTTAGTGGTGATGGTGTTTGGTGGTGTATTAATGTGTAGGATGAGTAATGATGGTGTTTGGTGGTGATGGTGGTGTTTGGTGGTGATATTAAATGTGTAGGATGAGTAATGGTGGTGTTTGGTGGTGAATATTAATGTGTAGGATGAGTAATGGTGGTGTTTGGTGGTGAATATTAATGTGTAGGATGGTGGTGTTTGGTGGTGAATATTAAAGTAATGGTGGTTCCTAATGGTGGTGTTTGGTGGTGAATATTAAAGTGTTGGATGAGTAATGGTGGTGTTTGGTGGTGAATATTAATGTGTAGGATGAGTAATGGTGGTGTTTGGTGGTGAATATTAATGTGTAGGATGAGTAATGGTGGTGTTTGGTGGTGAATATTAATGTGTGTGTATGGTGGTGTTTGGTGGGTATTAATTGGTGAGTAATGGTGGTGTTTGGTGGTGAATATAGGATAGTAATGGTGTTTGGTGGTGAATATTAATGTGTAGGATGAGTATGGTGGTGTTCATGGTGGTGGTGTTTGGTGGTGAATATTAATGTGTAGGTGTATGGTGGTGTTTGGTGGTGAATATTAATGTAGGATGTAATGGTGGTGTTTGGTGGTGAATATTAAAGTGTTGGATGGTGTGTTCGGTGGTGTATTAATGTGTAATGGTGGTGGTGTTTGGTGGTGAATATTAATGTGTAGGATGAGTAATGGTGGTGTTTGGTGGTGAATATTAAAGTGTAGGATGAGTAATGGTGGTGTTTGGTGGTGAATATTAATGTGTAGGATGAGTAATGGTGGTGTTTGGTGGTGAATATTAATGTGTAGGATGAGTAATGGTGGTGTTTGGTGGTGAATATTAAAGTGTAGGATGAGTAATGGTGGTGTTTGGTGGTGAATATTAAAGTGTAGGATTGTGGTGTTTGGTGGTGAGTAATGGTGGTTGTTTGGTGGTGAATATTAATGTGTATGGTGGTGTTTGGTGGTGAATATTAATGTGTAGGATGAGTAATGGTGGTGTTTGGTGGTGAATATTTACAGTCGATAGTGAATTGAGTTTTTTGTGGGGAATAATGATGAATGTCAATGTTATGAGAAATGGTATTTCTAATCGGGATACATTTTGTAAATGGAAAATGGAAGTACAGAAATAATGGTAGTAAAACCTGCATCATCACACATTCAAAACATGGTAGACAGATGATTTTAGAATGTGTTGAAAGTTTTATTGAACAATATGAATAGATCGTCTATTAACTGGAATGGTAAGACAGCATGAAAACACTTTTCTTAAAGGTTTCTTTTGTTGTTTTGGGCTTTTTTTCAGTCCCAGCCGAAAATAATAATTAGGAGATAAATATCACAGTCACGCTCAGTGACGCTGATCACTGTTTGTAAGTGCGGTTATACCATAAAGGATAAACACCCTTCATCCTGCAAATTAGCCGCAGCCATGTCAAAACAAAAGGATATCGATTGTCTCTGCATTTCAGTCAGTCTAATGAGATTTCATTTATTCCATTTATTTTCTGCTTATCGGACGCCAGAGCGCCTCGTTTTATTGAATGGCCTCCCCGTGCTGTTGTTTATCACTCACAAAATTGTTTACCTAGACAGTTATTGCTTTTTGTGCAGAAGTATTATCTTTATGATATCTAAATCTTCAGGATCCTAATAGTTCATATATTCTGATTTTCCCTAATGGAATTAGTCAACATTTGAATTACTGGTATCTTGGGAAAGCTAGGGAGAGAAATGAGGAAAATCTTCTACAAAACCGAGCCTACACTTATTTTTCTTATTTTATATGCAACAGATTGATTACTCAATCATTTATCTGGGAGTTTTATTGGCCTGTTTCTGGTTTGTC
Source organism: Kryptopterus vitreolus (assembly GCA_030449085.1). Taxonomy (NCBI): domain Eukaryota; kingdom Metazoa; phylum Chordata; class Actinopteri; order Siluriformes; family Siluridae; genus Kryptopterus; species Kryptopterus vitreolus. The sequence goes on along the minus strand of JACRUU010000028.1, from coordinate 9,453,247 downwards.
TCAGCCAAACTGGTATATTTAAGATTACCAGTGTTTTATCCATGTTTTATGTGTGACTTATCTAAACAGAGGTGATATGACTCGTTGGTGAACAAACATACACAATATTACCAAACCCTAGCGACTAAGGCAGCGCAAACATTTAACACAAACAGTGGTATCTCAGTGGGTAAAGCACTGGCCTCTGGCTTAGAATATCGCAGGTTCAAATACCACCACCACCAAGCTGGCACTAGTGGGCCCTTGAGCAAGGCCCCTAACCCTCTACTACCCTGTTGCAAGTTGTTCTGGATAAGATGTCTACAAAATGCTGTAAATGTAAATGAAACACAAGACAAATCAAATAAAAATCAATCCAACACCAAGCTAGACACTATTCAGGTAAGTCAAAAATAGTGAAATAGTTGACAATAGTTCTAGAACAGTTTTGAGGATACGATTTAGAGAAGTGAATCATTCCCGACTCGGGTTTGAGTTTGTGTTAGTGCTGTAATTACACTGCAGGTCATGGCGTGTTAAATCTAGTGAATACTCCTCAGGGCCCTTGGCGTATGCTGTCTTTGCTACTTAATTAACACTCATCTCTGCGTCCCCTGATGATTAAATTACCTCTTCATTATTCACTGTTATATGTGCTATATTTTTAGCACATGGTGAAGGTCAAAGTGAATGTTATTTTGTTGTTTTTTACCGTATGACTGTATGATTTTATAATGTGTAAAGAAGATAATAAGACGGAGAAAAGTTGGGGGATTTTTTTTGTGTGTCTCTATTTAGCAGATATAAGTACGGGAATGAGATGTTTTGGCGAGAGCCTCACGTGTAAGGAGACAACACGTGGTCAGAATAGTACCAGCTCATGATGTACGCAGGACGATGCCTTGTAGCACACTGATTTATGAAGGTCGGTGCTCCCTGCGACTGTGCGTGCAGCTTTGTGTAATTGTTAGCATTCTGGCTAAAAGGCTGTAGTTTCTCTTCATGATCTGCTGAAGAAGAATAGATCAGGAAGAAACTGCTAATGTTCTTCGTTTTAAATACCAGATTTAGCCATTTCCACCCCCATTGTTAGTTTTAACATGAAATTTTTGCAAGTTGCCAAATTATTGATGTTTAAAATGTCGAGTTGTTTGTAACAATTAATGCAAAAAATAAAATACAATTTTCCCTTTAACATGTTGCGTTAAAGGGATGCTATACCCCATGCTATCTCAGGCGTCTATGGGCATTAAGGCAGGATACACCCTGGATGGAATGCCAACCCATTGCAGGGCACACACACACACACACACACACTCATTCATACACTAGGGACAATTTTCCAAGGTGGCAATCAACCTATCGTGCATGTTTTTGGACCGGGGGGCATGGGGAGAACATGCAAACTTCACACACACATGGCCGAGACGGGAATCGAACCCGGGCCCTGGTGGTGTGAGGCGAACGTGCTAACCACTAAGCCACCGTGCCCCTCTAAAGTAATCATTAACAATATAATTACACAAACAATATCAGCTCAGTCACTGTGAGCTTTTTTTGGTTTGTTGGTGTTGTTTAATGCGGTTTATTGAATGATTTATAGATTTGTTACTACTTTAATCGATTTTTCATTTCCTTCTAAATCCCATTTCAAATTCATTTATAATCACTGAAGTGAAATTTAGCTTCATAAAACACACAGAATCACAACTTGCTCAGGAATGGAAGTATAAAGAGGGTCAAAAAAATGTATTAAACACTTGTAAATAAGAAGATTGAAGCTCTTTTGATCTAGTTAGTGGAATATTAACTAGCGATACACACACACACACACACACACACACACTTGGCAGGGGTGAGCACATTCCTTTGTTACTTCAGATGTCTGGATTGTAATTTAGGGAGAAGATCAGCAGAGTTTTTGAAAAACAAATGCATGGAAAATGAAATTCAATTTGGGCATTTTTTTTTCTTTTTTGCTTTTTGTTCGGCGCCTGTTCGAAATGAGCTTTCAGTATATATCTGAGGAAGCTGCTGTGTTTCTGCTTTTGTTCTGATAAACTACTGAAGACTGAGAGCCAGCCTCTTAACAAATCAATTTCCCGTTTTTATTTATTCATCCCGCAGATGCTTTTATCCTAAGTGTGGTACAAATGAAGCCCGAAAACAATTGAAGAACAGACCGAGGACTCGACAGCGAGAACTCGGATACAGTGCAGGATACTTTAGTACACAGGTGTATTGTAATTATTATTTTTTGCTATTGCAGAAGTACCTGAAAAAGCCAGACATGTACAGTATAAAGCTGTGTTTATAGTTGAATACAACAGTAAATTGATTCTTCTATTGGTTTGTTTTTAACCCCTTGTTGCCTGAATTTATTTACAATCATATAAAAAAATATATAATGTGTGTTTTTGCTTTTAATCAGATACTATTATTGCACAATTAGTGCTTCCAGTATGATCTATGGTACGTGTCAAATATGCATCAACTGGCATTGGAGGAAAACATGGGCTGTGTTCGAAGCAGTTTGATGCAATTTTGCAATAATTGTCTACAAGGGGTTAAATTACACTCATTCTTTAAAAACAGATAGAAAGTATGGCTGTGTATAGGTGTTACATTAAATGTATCTATAAATAAATGAATATTTTTGTTCTGTGATAGGTGGATACATAAACAGACAAATAAAGAGATTGAGAGCAGAGAGAAATAGATCGGTAGATGTGTCAAAGATATTTTAAAAACAATATTAGCAAAATTCACTGACTTGAGGATTTGAATTAAAAAACTGTGCATCAGTAAAAAAAAAAAAAAAGAATTATTCATTTCTATACAAATTTCCATAAATGCTTTATAAATTCTACAATAATCTATGACCAATATTTCATATGCAGATTGACTTCTCTGCGCTAAAGTGTTTTTCAAGTGCGTTCTCTCAGCACCACCACCACTGCCAAGAGTCACACAGATTATAGATTAACATGGCAGAGGTAGAGCTGCATCTTCCAGGAGACGGAATGGGAAAAGAGCGTCCCACCACACAAAGGCTTGTTTATGAACGTCAGAAGTTATAATGCACTTAAGTAAATTTAGGAGTTTCCAATGAATCGTAATGCATTGAATCAAATTAAAATCAGATCACATTGCATCTGTAGCTGCTTCATATTTTATATATTGTATAACTGAATGTGCATCGAGATGCAAATCACTTTGACCCCAAGTTATGCAGATATACATCCTGAGTAAATGTGTAATGGCTTTATGCTAATTAGCTCTTTACAATGTAAAGATATTTGCTTATAAGTAAAAACTATATTGCATTAATCTCCATAGTCACATAGTTAAATAGAATGACGTTTTCTTCTGTAAACATTTTACCCCTAATAACCATGTAGGTTTTAAAATACCAAGTGTGTGTGTTTACATGCCTGGTAATAAGAGGGAAAAAAACTGTAAACAGTGTGTTTTCAGAATTCACGGTAGCAGAAGGGAGACGATAAAGTGGTACAATAAGTGACGGAGTGAAAGAAGAGAAATCGAGGATAGAATATTCTACTAAGATTATATGGGACATGAAACTGTACACTCATACTCATCATTTAATTCAGTCATCATCTCTTTCATCAATTGATACACCTCATTTAATCCTTTATAGGTCTGGTGGGGTTCTTCAAGCCAGGAAACTCTTCTGTGGTTAAGTTTTAGTGGCCTAAATATAGGTTTATAATGGAAATGATTTCAGATGTGAAATCAGGTGGTGACAAAAGAAGAGAAAAACGATTTAAAAAAAAGATTTTATTTAATAGTAAATAGTCTGAAAATAATAATCTATAATTTTATAATGATATAATATTTATAGACATACGTTTGTGGCTTTATGACCATAAGATTTCGGTGCACTTTTTGAATATCCTAATCCGCATTTAGTGCCCATTTGCTGTTATAATGAGAGCCAATGTTCTGTACTCAAAATACTTTGCCACAATACTTTGTCAGCAAAGTTCATGATTATATTTATCAAATAAGCATAAATATATTTTTCCGCTCATGTGACCAGTTATACTTTTCACATAAATTGTTTTCAAAGATTAAACTGCTTCTTCTTATTGATCAGTTCAGGAACAGGAATGAATATGAAGGGTTTTTTTAAATCTGAAAATATTCTTAGTAATATTACCTTGTGTGTATTTTTATAGGTGTTACTCAGTTTAACTGCTATAGATTAATTTATTTAACATTTGAGAGATCAAACTACAGGAAAAGCAATACTATATACAATAGAGTATCACTACTTATTTTATATGTTAAAACTTAGTTTTTAACCGTACCATATTCTATGTTGTGGTTCAAAGTCAAAAAATAGAAGTAAAAAAAATATATATAGACATTATAAAATTATTTTGATGTTTTTGGTAAAGGGTGAGGGTGGAGGTGACAGGTAGGAGGAAAAGAGAAAGGCAGAGGAGGAGATTTATGGATGTAGTGAGGAACGACATGCAAACCTACATGGCCCTGTGTGAAAAAGTGTTTGTCCCCTAAAATTAATAACTCGTTTGGGTCATCCTTAACAGCAATAACTGCAGTTGTCAGTATTTTGGTTTCCTTCACAAATTCTTCAGCCATTTTCTTTAGACTTGCTGGTGTGCTTTGGATCATTGTCCTTCTTCAGGACCCAAGTTCGCTTCAGCCTGAGATCACGAACACACGGCCGGACATTCTCCTTCATGTTTTTTTGGTAGACAGCAGAAGTCATAGTTCCATTTATTTATTCCACAGCAAGTCCAGGTCGTGAAGCAGCAATATTTTACTGTTGGTATGATGTTCTTTTTCTGAAATGCAGTCTTACTTTTATACTAGATGTAATGCAACATACACCTTCCAAAAAGTTCAACTGTTGTTTCCTCTGAGTATTTCCCGAAAAGTCATCAAGATGTTTTCTGGCAAAACTGAGACGAGCATTTATGTTCTTCTTGCTCAGCAGCGGTTTTCATCTTGGAACATTTTTGCCCAGTCTCTATCTTATGGTGGAGTCATAAAATTGACCGTAATTGAGGCAAGTGAGGCTTTTGGATGTTGTTGTGGGATCTTTTGTGACTTCTTGGAGTCGTTGCTAAGCTCTTGGGGTACTTTTGCTTCGGCCAGCCACGCCTGGGAAGCTTCTCCACTGTTCCATGTTTTCTCCATTTGTAGATGTCTCTGACTGGGGTTCGCTTGGGTCCCAAAGCTTTAGAAATGGCTTGATAACCTTGTGAAGGGGGATAGATCGCAATTACTTTCTTTCTCATTTGCTTCTGTATTTTTCTGTGGATCTCGACATGATGTCTAGCTTTTGAGGATCTTTCGGTCTACTTCACTTTGTCAGTCAGGCGTTATTTAAAACAAATAGGAAATCATGAAGGGGGCCAACACTTTTTCACACCCACCTATCTATCAATCAATCAAACATAATACAGGTACATTTTACTTATAAGAAATGCCATAGGACATGATGTTATTGTACAATGTGAGAGAGAGAGAGCGAGAGAAGGAGCGATTGGGTTTGTTGATGGAAAGGTTGTCGTTATGCCAACGGCTGTGAGGGAACTGTGTTAGTTAATGAAGTGCACAGTCGACGTCAAATAATAATAATGTTCACCCTGTTCACACGCTTCAGACATCTTTAACACCACGAGCGTCAGTAAATAACACGCAGGTTGAGTTTCTCCCCATTTTCTTAAACACACGTCTGTTCATTTTGTTATAAATATTTCAACTCCATCATTAAAACCTTCCACTGCACACTGCTGCACTGCGACAACCGGGAAATAATTTGGTACAGGAGTTAAAGGTCATGAGGGTGATGGGTGGAATATAAACACATACACTAACAAGGCACAGATAAAGAGAGGAGAGATACACAGTATAGGAGAGATTTATAGTTTGGGGTAGAGATGGACATTATAGAACTGTAGATGTATGCAGCAGATGGGTGGTTGGATGGGGAGATGCAGTTGAGATTTGCTTATTTATGTTTATTCATGCACTTTTTTCTCACTCTGAAATGTCACAGATGCACTGCTATATCTCCTCCTCAGGACCGGCTTATGGATAGATGGGTGGATGGAGGGATGGATAGAGAGATGAAAGGATAGACTCCTCTCACTAAAGGACGTGATTCAGAGGAGTTTATTGAGGACACAATGGGAATGTAGCTGGTATTAGATTGACGGATGATGGAAAACTTGCGATTAGTTTTATTCATAGCATTGTTTCAAGGTGTCTGAAGGAAATAAAAACTTATAAAGCAAAGCATAATATTCATTCATTCATCTTCTACCGCTTTATCCGATCTTCCTTTGGGTCACGGGGAGTCTGTGCCTATCTCAGGCAGGATACACCCTGGATGGAATGCCAACCCATCGCAGGACACACACATTCACATTCACACACATTCATACACTAGGGACAATTTTCCAAGGTGCCAATCAACCTACCGTGCATGTTTTTGGACGGGGAGGAAACCGGAGAACCCGGAGAAAAACCCCCTGAGGCACGGGGAGAACATGCAAACTCCACACACACATTGCCGAGACAGGAATCGAACCCGGACCCTGGCGGTGTGCAAGGCGAACGTGCTAACGTGCACTAAGCACACACATGCCCCCTGTCAAACATAATGTTAGTCTAAAAAAAAAATAAAAAAAAAAAAAAAAAAATATATATATATATATATATATATATATATATATATATATAGATATATTATATATATATAACACACACACATACGTTGCACACCACACACACACACACACACACACATACACTATATATACATACATATATATATATATATATATATATATATATATATATATATATATATATATATATATACATACCACACACACACACACACACACACACACACACACACACACGTTGACTCGCACACTCTCCACTGAGCAATATTACAATACAGACTATATTTTACAGCAAATTCAGCTGAAATATTGTAAAATTCAGCTCCATTACTATGACAGTTTTGGTAACAAACGCATTGGGGGGGGTGATGTTATAAGAAAATAATATACATGTATGTGTATATATACATGCATATTAGGGCTGTCATAGATAACGCATTAACAGGCAATGATGTCGAGTTTTACTTGTCAGTGTCTCTGTAACTGTGTCATCATCATACATCTATGCCTGATAAAATCCAAATCCTTTTTACTCAACTACATTTTGTGAAATCATCACTTTTATTTAATGATTGTATAAAAACAAGCATGCAGTAATCCACCAAACAGTGTGCTCCGTTTAAAACTTGTTTTAATTGGTGCTTGGTGGTATCTACTTCCACATAGCATACAGTTTAACATCAGTTCAACAGTAAGACAGCAAGCAGAGGATTTTGAGAGGAATAAATGATGGAAGGAACTCCATCTTTAATAGCAGACACGTGTAGGTAGGTTACCTACACTAGTGTGTTAGGAGTTAAGGTTATAATAGTATTTAAACTATGGATTGATGCTTTATATTGTACTTTATTCACCACTGTCTAGTTCCGTCATCAATACACCAGGGTTTGTAACATCACACTGTATGGGGTTTTCCTTTTCCCACTGTGCTTTCAATCAATCACTGATTTCTGCCTCCGGCTCGTCCAAACAAGTGCACTTCAATAATGCCATATGATACCATTTAAATGTCTTATTTCATGATTTTATTTACTTTTATTGTCGAATGTAAGCTGAAGCAGCACTGACGCTTTCTAGTATGTCTACAGCACAGCTAATCTGACTCGGGGCTGTGAGACGCTTTTCTTCTCAGCATGGAAACGGTGCTTATTCCAGTTTCTGTATCCCTTCCTGTCAGCTTAACACACTGATCTCTCCCTCTCTCTCTCTCTCTCTCCTCTCTCTCGCTCTCCTCAACGCGACATATTTTTACCCACAGAAACACTTCTCACCGGCTGCTTTTTGCATTACTTTGTGTGTGAAAACCTTTGGATATCAGCAGTGAAACAGTCAACAATGCTACAAGCAGAGTCACAGCAATCCCTGGCTGATTGGAAAGTGCACCCACACGAAAGTGGCAAAAGTATTGAGTATTTCAGCCATCGGTGTCTACAGGATATACAGTACTGTGCAAAGGTTTTAGGCAGGTGTGAAAAAATGCTGTAAACAAAGAATGAATTCAGAAAATATATATAATGATTTGAACATTTTTGTCAATATACAAAATGCAAAGTGAGCGAACAAAAGAAAATATCGAAATCAAATCAATATTGAAGAAGTAGAAGTAGTGGAAGTGATGGCACGACCCCCACAGAGCCCTGATCTCAACATCATGGAGTGTGTGTGTGGGATTTACATGAAGAGACAGAAGATCTGTGCTTACTTCTCCAAGATGGAACAACCTACCAGCCGAGGTCCTTCAAAACACTGCGCGCATGTGTACCTAGAAGAATCGCTGCTGTAAGTGTGTTCACACCAACTATTGATTTGATTTCGATTTCTCGTTTCTTCATTCAATGCATTTCGTTCGTTAATGAAAGTAAACTTCCATTTTTTAAATCATTCTTTGTTTACAGCATTTTTTCACATGCACAGTACTGTGTATAGCTGCATAGTGCTACATTAGTAATACTCTTGTACTAGGCACTCCAAACCTATTCTAGCACCACAAAGCCATGAAGATATGCTTTACATGAGGTGGATTGGTAGGTCTAAAGTGAATAGACCTTTGGAATGAATGTGAATTCTGAGTGCACCACAGGCCTCGTCACTTTACCTACATCACTATCGAACACCATTGTGGCTGCAACAAATCTCCATAGAATCCAGTGGAACATCATCCCAGAAGAGTGGAGGTTATTGTAATGACAAATAAGGACTAAATATAGAATGGGATGGGAAGTCAGATATCCCAACAGTATATCTGTCCATAAATATTTTCCCAAATAATTTATTAGATCAGGTATTATACGTGTAAATCATCAATTTCTAGGCCCGGCTGGATGTATTTTTTTTTATTATTTCAGAATTCTCAGAGTGTTGCAAGTCGGGCAGTGTGAAAGCCACTTTTGAAGACTTTCTGATAGAATTTCTTTACAGGGCACGGTTTAATTTATTCTATAACAGCAGTCAGAATTTACCTGAACATTTTCAGTACTGTTAGACATCACCATCCGGTTGACCATTAAAATCGCTTCGTCATGTATTTTGGGGGGATTTTTTTTTTTCTTGATGCGAGCCGTTTCAGCTGTAGGCTAGTGATGGATTGAAAACGAATGCGATTGGTTCCGCATCGAGCGTTCTGCGAGCTCTCGCTTTGAAAACTGGAATTGACGAGGAGAGATGATGGGAGTCTGGGTGTATAGATTTAAAAGAATGGATAGTGGCTATTGATCAGACAAGTTCATACGATTACAAGCACATCGGCGGATTCGGAATATTAAAGCTGGTCATTTATCGGAAGGTGTTATGTGCGCGATATCCTGAAACAGCATGTGTTTTGAGACATGGAGTCGGGAACAAATTTTCACAGAAGACCTCCACAACTACACGGAAAGCAAATCTCTGTATTAAATACATACTTCTACTTATTCGCACACTTTAATCTATCAGACCATCAATAAAATGACTATCAACTATCGATGCATCCTTTCATTCATCCATCCATGCACCTGACTATAGCCAACCATCTGTGCATCGGTCTATCCATTCATCCGTCCATGCATTCATGCATCCCTCCATCCATCACATAGGCAGCCTTTTCACAAGTCTGTCTGTCTGCCTGTTCTATCCCATGTTTCTTCTGCCTATCTTTTGCTTGGATGCTGTCCAAATCACCGCTGTAGTCTTCATGGAGGCAGCATATGAATATCAATCAGTAGCCTTTTCCCCTGTGCAACCTTCCACTGTGTGTTTTCTCTCTCTCTCTCTCTCTCTCTCTTTCACACACTCATAAAACACACATGGACATACAGATACTTGTCCTTAAACCAAACTGAACAGATTTGAAAGCGCGCGTGTGTGTGTGTGTTACATAAGTGAAGGACATTTTTCCTCCACAGGATTTTCATCATCTTTACCACTGTAGATTTATATGCATGTAGATGATGGACAAATGCACACACACACACACACACACACACACACACACACACACAAAATTACCTGAGGCTCTTCTGTTGTGAATTTCCGATGACAAAACAGCAAGATGACATAATCAAACTGTTCCAGCTGTAATCACGGGCTGCATCCCAAAGCACCCTGAAGCTGTGATTAAGTGTACAAATATCAATGAGCTACGTATCTGCGCACTTAACAGCTATAAGAAAGGTTCCCCAGTTACCCTGACAACTGGCCACATTCTCACCTGCCATCCTACTCTACTGTACAGCAGAAACTTTAATTGCACGATGATTGAAAAATTTTCTTTCGCGGTCATTTTAAGGAGACAGACAAAATTGTGATTTCCGCTGCGCTGCAGGACGTGCTGGGATACATCATGTGTGTATGTGTGTGTGTGTCTAACGTCAGCAGGCCTGGCACCATGTGGTTTGCGGGTAAGCATGCGTCTGCCTGATGCTGACCTCAGCTTTGTATTTCTGTCCACATGCGTCACGAGCGAACCCGACGTCTTTTATGACCCGCCGCAAATAACAGGCTCCAGTGACAGGAATAAATACGCAATTAAATAAATAAATAAACAAATAACTTGCTAGCGTCACAGAACAACAGGGGGCTATGTTTATCATTAGAGATGTGAGTCACTGTGCCCAGCGGTAATTACTGATCCCCGATGCTGACGAGCTCAAAACACGACCGCCTGGCCGCCACCTTTCACCTTTTAGCCAAGCGAGATGTGTGGAAAAACTGCAAAATAAACCTCAGTAAACAGTAAATGAATAATGATTACGATTTACTAGCTAACAAACAGCTAGGGCTGGAGACTTACTGGCATTTTAACTTTGTCACTATTATCATCATTCATTCATTCATTCATTCATTTCTCTTCTAATACCCTCTACCGCTTTATCCGATCTTCCCTCGGGTCACGGGGAGTCTGTGCCTATCTCAGGCGTCTATGGGCATTAAGGCAGGATACACCCTGGATGGAATGCCAACCCATCGCAGGGCACACACACACACACACATTCACACACTAGGGACATTTTCCAAGGTGCCAATCAACCTACCTGTGCATGTTTTTTGACCGGGAGGAAACCGGAGAACCCGGGGAAAAAACCCCTGAGGCACGGGGAGAACATGCAAACTCCACACACACATGACCGAGACGGGAATCGAACCCGGATCCTGGAGGTGTGAGGCGAACGTGCTAACCACTACGCCACCGTGCCCTTCATCATCATCATCATCATCATTATTATTATTATTCCTATTATTATTATTCATTCATTCATTCATTCATCTTCTACCGCTGTATCCGATCTTCCCTCGGGTCACGGGGAGCCTGAGCCTATCTCAGGCGTCTATGGGCATTAAGGCAGGATACACCCTGGATGGAATGCCAACCCATCGCAGGGCACACACACACACAATCACACACACATTCACATACACCGGGGTGTAACCGGAGAAAAAAACCCTGAGGCACGGGGAGAACATGCAAACTCCACACACACATGGCCGAGACGGGAATCGAACCCGGACCCTGGTGGTGTGAGGCGAACGTGCTAACCACTAAGCCACCGTGCCCCTTATTATTAATATTATTATTATTATTTTTTTGGTCCAGTACTTTTTGAGAGAGGTTTTTTTTTGTAAATCATACCTCCCCAATATAGGCATCTTTTTATCATGATTCAGGTCACTCCTGTTACAGTCCTGCTCACAAAAAAGTCTCAAAACGCCTCGCTTTAGGCTTTATTTTGTCAAAAAATACCGCAGAGTATTTTGTGTGCCCTGTGAAGGTTGTAATCTGGCCCATTTGATCCGTCTGAAACCATGTCCCTACGGATAAGAATTGACCTGGGCCCTTTTAAAAAGAAAGTTTCAATTTCTGTCCACAAGGGGGCTCAATAGAGCCAAAAATACTTCACTAGCTACAGAAATTGTTACTGCTGAAATATTTTGATCTTAAAGAGAACTGAAATATTTTGAGACAGAGATAGCTGCTGCACTTCTTAACCATTAGGGGGCAGATTTCACAGATATTTCCCCTCCGTCTCGGGGTTACGCATCCAGCTTTTTCCTACCTTTCCCCCCCATCAGATCCTTCCACTTGCGTCGAGACATGTCTAGGAACCAGCAGCCTCTTAATGCAGAGGTGAAGTTTATCCAGTCGAGCCACAGGAACTCTTGCTAGTCGGTTGTTTTGAATAGAGCTTTCCATCTGTAAGCACAATAACAATGGAAAATATAAAGGGATTTAATCCGAGAAGGTCATGCAGCAAAGTTAATGATGCTAACCATTAGATGATTACTGAACAGAAAACATCGCCTTAACATATTGGACTTGTGTTTTTACCACCAATTCGTCTCACTAACAGGAAGCCACGCTTGGAATGATGAGAACATCAGTAAGAAACGCACTGCACCGGTGTGCTTTCTGAGAGCAGAGGTGCGTGCTTTGGCTTGAAATATTCCCAATGCAGGATTAATAAGCAGCATTTTGAAGTAGTAAGAGTGATCATATCTATATTAACCACATCTCTCTCCACTGCAGCACACAGCATGAGCTTCAAGAACGCACATTTGCGCAATAAACGGCTTTATTAATCACTGAACGCTTCTTTATTCCTTCAAATTCCAAACTCGGACTCCTTTCAACATTCGACAGCAGTGCTGAAAGGAATCGATGCTGCTCTGATGCGATAATCATTTTTTAATACCTAGAAAATATTTTTATACCCCGGTATCAGAAACGGTCGCACCAAACACTTTGCATTCAGGTTTCATAATCCCCTTACAGTGTATTACATCATGGGGACGTTATACTGAGACTCCTCTATATTACACACTGAGTGTATTGTATACACTCTGGCTTTCAGCACTTGCATATTAGAGACTTGGCCAGGGGTCGGTCTACGGTAACAACCTCCGCTTGTCATTGTCAGCACCATTTAAAAAAAATAATAAAAAATCAAGATGCACTTTCCTCATCCAAGGTAACTAATGAATTAGGCTTTTTTTTTGCTAATCAATTAGAGGGATCTAGCAGGTCTGGTGTGTGAACATGGACATGTTGCTTTTTGTGAAGGGGAGCTTTAGAGCATTATATATTATATAGACTATTCTGCGACATGCCATGTGACCGTACACGCAGGAAATGAAGCAGTAAAGCGCCGAGCGGCGTTAGTCCGGGGATCCCAGCGCGAGGATCTCTGGATTACGCGGGAGAAGAATAAATCCACGGACAGAGGATTTGACTGCCTGAGATAGCGGTTCAGAGCCTAATTTATTCCGCACTCGTTCCTCAAGAAAAGTCTTTGATTTAAAACCTGCGTAAACCTGAGCTAAGAAGATCGCGGCAGCACCCGAGACAAACGCAAATCCTCGTCTTTTCTAAGCCTCATTATACAAAGCCTTCCTTCTCTCCTTTTCTCGTCCCGCGTTCATGCTCGCAGCAGAAAAGTCACTGACGCTGTCCTCCTCTCTCAGATCTGGGATCTGCAACACCGAGCTGTATGACACAGAACACAATCAGCTTGAAATTACACATCTTAAAGTGCGCTGGATCTGTACGCTTAAAGTGCGCTTGGAAAAAAGGTTTTTTATCACTCCCTGAAGTGACACAGTGCTACAGAGTAAGGAAGTGAATTTAATCCATAGCTTTCTTTCAGGTGTATGAAGTATTTCCATTTTGCAGACTTTTACTTCACTACATTTCAAAGTCAAATATCTTGTACATGTTATGAAATCAGATGCTCCTTTTTATTTATGAGTGGATAAAAACTGGTCATGCACACAGCGCGGTGGAACCTTTTACATAAATCACGTTGATTAAGAGCCATGTGACAATAATTCTAATTCTAGGAATATTAGAGCAAAAAATATTCATAGTATTCTGGACACTTGAGTACATTTCCGTTTGCTGGAGTAATATGTGTGGATCTCTATCTGGGTAATATCTGGAGTGTATCTCTCAAGTAACGAGGCACAAATACTTTGTTACCTTATTTAAGTCGAAATTTTGGGTATCTATACTTTATATACTTTATCTATAGGAATTTTTACATTTTCACACATTTATCTATACGTTATTCTCCTTACATTTTAAAATTAGTCTCATTACACCTTTTTTATTTCAGTTTTCATTCTGGCTTGTGATTGGATGAGATATAAACATGTACCGTTCCGACACCCTGTTGGTTTGTACGTGATCCTTCGCACCTGCACACGACACAAATCACATCACACTCCAGCAAGGACATAACCAGTGTCGTTACTCAAAAAAGATTCTTTCTTAAAAGTGATTATTTCTCCAATACTGGCTCATTTATCAAACGGCTGCTTTCTCTTCGTCCTCCACAAATGACGCTACAGTAGGGAGTTCGGGAGAGAGACGTTTGAATAAATTAGTGATTGTGATTGGCGCAACCTAAGCTTTTCCTTACATTACTTTTACTTTTATACTTTAGGAAACAGTACTTTTACTTGAGTAAAAAGCTTGAGTTCATGAATCAACTTCTACAGAGGTCTTTTTAAACCCTAATATCTATACTTTCGACACCGGTGCTGACACAAGACTTTAACTCAACTTCATGCTCCGTGTACTTCATGCACCGCTGCATTTGATGCCTGTTTAAAATGGGTTTAATAATACTGATATCACGAGATGCAGGAAAAATGGACGTAAAACAGGCACAGACTTAGCTACAGCTACATCACCATGCAAGAGATAGCTAGTTTGTATATGACGGCATTTGGCATATGCCCTTATCCAGAGAGACTTACAACTGAAGCAATTGAGGGTTAAGGGCCTTGCTTGTTAAGGGCCCACTAGCGGCAGCACAGGTGGACTATATTCTGTGTAGGAAAGAGTTTAGGGACTGTAGGTCTGTAGGATGTCTTTAACAGTGAGTAAAAAAAGAGGAAGAGCGGGAGGACTAAGGAGAGAATAAGGTATAGTGTGATACTCAGGTGAGACAGGGGCTCGGTGGTGGTGGTGGAGTGGTGTTGGATGACTGGGAAACGACTGCAGAAGTGATAAGGGAGACAGCTAGGAAGGTGCTCGCTGTGTCGTCGGAAAAAGAGAAAGGAAGTGGAATGAGGAAGTGCAGGAAAGCGTAAGGAGAAAGAAGTTGGAGAAACAGAACTGGGATCAGCACACAGATGAGAAAAGTAGGCAGGAGTATAAGGAGAAGAGAGCTAAGGAAAAGCTGTATGAGGAGCTGTATGTGAAGTTGGACACTAAGGAAGGAGAAAAGGTGGATGTGCTCCATGTTAGAGCATTAAAGGTTGCAGATGTTAATGTGTTGACTAGTGTGGAGTCTCAGTAGAAGTAAGACGGTGTAGTGGTGATGCGGCATGGTGAAGACGTGGTGAAGGTGGAGGAGTTTAAGTACCTGGGTGGAGGTGGAAGGTGGGGTGAGTGGAGAAGAGTAGCAGGAGTAATTTGTAATAGAAGGGTATCTGTGAGAGTGAAAGGGAATGTTTATAGGACTGTGGTGAGACTTGTGATGTACAGGTTTAGAGACAGTGGCGTTGTCGAAAAGACAGGAAGTGGAGGAGTTGATGTTGAGATTTGCATCGGGAGTGACGAGGACGGAGCTCTCTCCATGTCCTGACTCGGACGTTCCCTCCTAAGTGATTTATGTCCTGTATATACACCTCACACACAAACTGTTAGTAAGCCAGCATGTTTTTTTTTTTTTTTTTTTTTTAGTGTCCATGTGCATCTTCCCAAACCACAGGCTCATTAATAACAATTTTTATGCATAAATTAGCATTTAGATCCAGCTAGTGCTGCAGGAGTCTATAAACTATAATCTACCTCCCTAAGCATGAAAACGCCAAATCTACTTACAAAGCATCTTGAAATACTGCGTGAAGGGAGTACATACAACAACAAAGCTTCCAGAACCTTTCATTTAAGCAACTATTTTGGTCTTGAGAGATTTAGAGCATCATACAAATAGCTACAAACTGCAAATAAAGAGACTAAAATACAAGCACAACACTACATTGAACATCTTTTTCCATTTGCTGTTATAATAGCCTCCAATCTTCTGGGTAGATGTTGCATTAGATTTTGGAGTGTGCTTGTCGGGTTTTCAGCTACAAGAGTGCTATTAAAGTCAGGTAGAGATGTAGATGAGGTGAGGCGGCCTGGGATGCAGTGTTCACTTTCATCTTAACAGTGTTATGTGGGGTTTAGAGAAGGGTTTATAGGGCAAACTTTTTGTCTCAGGGGCCACATTGACTTTTAAAATTGGACAGTAACACTTACCCCTTACACAGTTACGCCTGGCAGCCCAGCGAAATGGCGAGTGCGGGATATTCGCGCACGGTGTATTATATATGAAGGATACGCGTGTGTGTTGGGGTTGGTGGAGGTCGTTTGGATTGTAAACGTGTCGCATCGCGAATGCTAGAATGTGGGGGCATTCGTTACGCGCGTTCCGTGTCTCGAGTCGTTACCAAGGTTCGAGCTCTACATGCGCTTCCCTATCTTGCTGCTCACTGCGCATGCTCAGAATATTAAGCGGTTCTACTTTGATTTGGAGAAGAATTTGGCTGTAGTTTGCCAGAAACAAGATCATCCACTTCAACCCACAGAAAGTGCGTCTCTCCATGTAGTTTGCGTCATGCACCGTCATGCTGTAATGAGTGTGGGAAATTTTGAAACTACAGCACCACCTCCGAATACGTCCTATAATTGCGTGCCTTCAAATTGGTTTTGGGGCCAAACCTCATATAGCAGGACAGTTAAAATGTCCCAATAACGGCATTTAGGTAAACAACTCACTCTCTTTCATTGCTCAGAATACATCTCCCGATTTAACAACCCGTATTAATAGCGACACACACACACACACACACACACACACACACACACACACACCAGGTTAAAATATTCATCCCGAATCGATCCCGAAATACACGTTTCCAACTGCAACTAATGAAAGCAGAGCTAATGAAACAGAAAGCTGAATGAGACATGGGACATCCTGCAGTTCTCCGTGTTGTTACCACTGAGCAGTGCGGATTCACTCCAGCATGTGGCCGCTACACCAACTCAATGAAGGCGGATTTCCATCTTTTCAACCCATTAAATAATAAATGAATGAATGAATAAACGCAGGGAACCAATCCTATAAAACGCCCGTAAAATCTCTGGTTAAAGAACAAACATTCATTCATTCATCTTTTACCGCTTTATCCGATCTTCCCTCGGGTCACGGGGAGTCTGTGCCTATCTCAGGCGTCTATGGGCATTAAGGCAGGATACACCCTGGATGGAATGCCAACCCATCACAGGGACACACACACACACACACACACACACACACACATACAGGGGACAATTTTTCCAAGGTGCCAAACAACCTACCGTGCATATTTTTGGACCGGGGGAAAACCCTCCTGAGGCACGGGGAGAACTCCATATCCACACGGCGGATGCGGGAATCAAACCCATAACCTTCGAGGTGTGAGGCGAAACGTGCTAACCACTAAAGCACCGTGCCCCCTAAGAACAAACAACTTTAGGAAAAAGACAATGACATAAAGAGAAAGGTTATGCTAAGAGGCTGAAAATATCTTTCAACGCCAAGTTTAGCTATTGAATGCGGTAAAATGATTTCATAGCACCCCCAAAACAGCGTAAGATGAGATAAACCTTCATTCGACGCACAGTGTATGCAATGTAGCTTAATGTAGCTTAAATGGAAAGGCAGGTTGTTTCGCTGTGGGAAATGTAATTTCACATGTACACAGCTCTTAATACGAGCGATATTTTGAGAAGAATGACCCAAATAACAGGCCTGAAAGTTTGGTTAGCTACACGACCATGCTGGAAGTCGTGTGCTATAGCTAACTGGCGTCATGCATTAAAGAACTTTAAGGATACACAGCGATGGAGAGGACGTTGGGTTCCACTGAGACGAACATGGGCTCCATTTTTCAAGGCTTCATCCCCATTCCATCTCAGGAAGTTTTTTTTTATTTATTCCCTTGTCGTAGTCACGACTCATTAGGGACATATTCCCCCCCGTACTTCAACACTTCCTGTCACAACAGACATGTGACACACTTCATCTTTCACCGCTGAGAACTCGAGATCACCGCTCCCTCACTGTAATGGATGTACACAGGGTATTCGGTGGCACCCCTGATGAGGATGGGTTTCCTCCGTAAAGGTTTCTTCTTTATTCCATCGCAGGAAGTTTTCCCCCGCCGCAGCGATCACTCGTCAGGGACAAACTTGCACTTATAATGCACGTCCCCCCCTTTAATGCATTATGTGTGTGTGTGAAGCTGCTTGGAGACAATGTCTCTTGTTAAAAGCGCTACACAGAGTTCATTACTCTGGTGGATTGCTGTGTGTTCACTCATTACTACTACTACTACTACTACTACTACTAATAAATAATAATACTAATAATAATAATAATAATAATAATAATAAGTGATTTCATAGAATGTAATTAAAAGTTTATTAGATATTTAACTGTGAAATGTAGTGAAGTGAATGTACAAAATAAATACTTTAAACACACTATATTCTCTTCATTCCAGCACTGGTTTATAGGTGCCGTAAACGCTTTATTCCCATCTTTGGATTCTGCTTTTACTGTTGAGTGTGAAATGGTAAAGTGTTGGAGAGGATCATAAACGTAGTGAATCCGGAGACAGGAATGTTACTGAAGATCTCCTTACTGAAAACTTGCCTACATTGTTTTGTTTTTCCCCCTCCTTTTCTTTCTGCAGCATGTTCGCCATTTCCAGTCTCTTAGTCGTTACTATAGTACACACACACACACACACACACACACACACACAACACACACACGATCCGGGACGACTGTACAAACATCCCTGGAAATGACTAATCGAAATGGACACACCCAGTACAGGTGTGTGTTTTCATCCTCTTTTCTTTTCTTTTTTTACCCCCCCACACACACACACACCCGTTCAATGACACTGGATTTTCCTCTCTTTTGCATTCTCTTTTTTCTCTTTCCTTCCTTCTACCATTCAAGAAATGCAAATCTACCCTTTACCTACCCCCCCCCCCTTACCCCCCCCCCAAATACCCCCCCCCCCAAACAGCTACATACACACACACAACAAAAATGTCATGTAGAATTTTGCTTGACAGCTCATTAGCGCTGTGTTCAGCTGCAGTGCATCATGGGTAACAGACACACCGAAACAAAGATAGAAAATAACCGTCAAGAAGAACACGTGTTCCGCCGTCAGCCGCCTGCAAGTACAAAGTGACTTTGTGTTTACACTTTACGTATATTATAATTCTTTACAAAAGAGAGATTAAAACAAAAGAAGATTCCTCTGATGAGGAAAGTGTGGTGTGTGTGTGTGTGTGTGTGTGGGGGGGGGGGGTCCAGCACTAGTGCACTTTCCACTTAAAGCCTGATTTTCGAATGAAAGAAGCATAACATTAGAAATGGCAGATGGCAGGAGCTCATCGTAATCCCCCACCGGGCTCGCAAATATCTCCAGGAATCACACGAATGCAAACACACACACACACACACACACACACACACACACACACAGTGTATTTGAGGAAATCAGCCATTATGAAAGGATGGACCTGAGAGGATGCGATTCCCCCCCCCCCCATATAGTGGAAGGTAGTTTTTCATATTCAGAGGCTTTCACCGTTCAAAAACACAGACTGTACTGTACGAGTTGTTTTTTCTTTGTACATCTCATTACAAATGTAGTGCTCAGTAATAATAACAAGCTCCTCCACTCTCCTGGGAAGATGTTCCACTACATTTTAGTGTGTGGGATTTGTCCCGATTCGGTTATACGGCTGAGATAGTGATGTAGGTGAAGATGAAAAGGCCTGTGGTGCAGTCAGTGTCCACATTCAGCCTCCCAAGCGGTGTTCACTAGGGTTGAGGTGAGCTCTTTATACAGTCGTACACCACTCACGATCTTCCACTCCGAACCTTCTAAAATATATTTGTACACCAGGGTCCGATACAAGTGCGTGTGCAAGCAAATATGAGTGGAAAAGTCGGGTGTCCCTATACTTTTAAAGCTCCGGTGTCGGACCCGAGAATGAATAGATATAACGAACATTAATGCCTCTGTAAATAAACGCCAATCGTTCCTGCTAACGTTAGTTTAAGAAATAGAAAAACACCCGTCAGGATACGTGTCGCGTACGCAGTGTCGTGTGCTAATGCAGGATTGTCGTCACTTTACAATGAAATTCTTCCCATATAACAGTGATGTTAGAATGCAGGGTCCGCCCTGGAGGCCAGAGGGGTTTAAGGGCCTTTCTCAAGCTCTACGTTGACAGAGTCACTGCAGTGCAGTGTGTATAGAGACGTATAGCGGGAAAGAAAAATACTCCTGTATTAGTGAATTAGTGATCACGAGGTAACAATGCACATGTGAAAGATTTGGGGGGGCAAAGAAAACAAAACACTTGCACTACATTCACTCATTTATAGCATATTAAATCATATTAAGTCATTTAATTCTCTTATATTTTTAGATGTTTACAATGCATCATCTGATAAACGAATTTAGCAGGAAAGTTTTTTTTTTTTGCAAGAGATCGAGGTGGAAATGTAATTTATAAATCTTAGTTTAAGAACAAATCAGGATTCCATCAGGAATTTCAGATGTATGTAGATTAAATGTAAATGTATTAAAAATTCAATGTAGATTAAAGCGAAGGCTGTTTGTTAAAGGAATGCGTTAACGAAAAACGCGATAAATATAAACACCAATCGGATCCTTTGTTGCTGAATGTGCTGGGAATTGGAAAAGGTGGAGCTGCACATCGATTGGTCAAAAAAAAAAAAAAAGAAGAAAAAAAAGGGGGTTCGATCACGTACAGGTCGTGTAGAGAAAACAGTTTCGGGCTCGAGGAATACAATAAACCGTAGAAGCTTTATTGAGCACATATGACACTTTCACACAGTGACAAAAAAAGAAGCTTGAAATGAAAAACAAAACAAACAAAAAAAAAAGAAAACATTAATAACAACCCCACATTTTATTGCACTTAAGTTATAAGAAAATAAAAATTCTAATAGACAATCCCTTTAAGGTTTGCTGTATTTTTTTTATCTGTCTGTTTAACACCAGGCAGTTTTGGACTGGAACCAAAAAAGAAAAGGAAAAAAAAACAAAAAAAAAAAACCAAACACCTCCTTTATCTGATTTTCTTAAACCAGACCATAAATAAAACTAAAAACTGGAGAAAGAACTTTGTTTCTTGTCTTTTTTTTTATCGTAGTATACAGTGTTAAACCAGTTTCACAGTTCAGCGTGAGTGTGTGACTCGGAGAATGAGACGAACAGGTTTGGCTACGTTGACGCTTGTATTGTTTTTTTTTGTTTGTATTTCTTTTTGTCCTCTCTTCAGAAAGAACGATGAGCGAGTCCGACTTTCCACAGATCCGGATCTGGTGCGCTAAGAAACCCCCCCCCCCCAAAAAAAAATCCATCCAACACGTCCCTGACAGAACTTCCGTCCCAAGGAATGTGTGAACGATGCTCAGACACGCGCATATTCACAAACAGGCAACACACACACACACACAGAATCTTCGGACCACCAGACCTTCTCGCTCTTTCAGCCTCGTAGAGGCACATTTGGCTCAAGTTTCAGTGGCAAAAAAAAAAAGAAAAAAATGCAAGAGAGGGGGAAAAAAAAAAAAAAAAAGAAAGTCTGATTACACGTGTTCCACATCATGTGTGTCTTCTGTTGATTTATTTATAAGTCTAAATTCTTTTAGGAGTTCGTCTGGGACTAAAACGTCGCAGCCAGTGGAGGGAAGAAAAAAATAAACAAAAACAAAACAACAACAACCCCAAAACAAAAAACACACAAAAATCCCGCATGAGTGACTAGCAGCATTAAGTTCAGTTTGGCCACTGGGAGAACAGGAACAGGAAGGGGCGGGGCTTCCAAGGGCATCAGATGAAAAAAAATAAACAAAAAACAAAAAAAAAAAACAAGAGACAATCTGAATCTCCCATGAAGCAACGGTACTGAGCCAAGATGAAGTTGTGAAACACACACACACACACACACACAGCAAAAAAACAAAGACCACTGAGGATGTGGAACAGCACTTAAAGACGCAGGTCAAACAACAACGACAAAAAAACAACCCATCGGTTTCCTCCTTAAACCCGAATACGATCAGAGTTTCGGCGCCTGATTGACGTCATGCTAACGTGGCTAATAGCAAGAACCTCCAGTTTAGCCATCGTGTGCTCGATGTCTTGAGGCAAATGTGATGAGTTAGACATGCAGTTTGCACAATGCTAACCTAGCAGCGCTAATCTTCCTCTTTTTTCTATTAGCGATATTAGCACATCGTCTGATTGACTACATTCAGGGTGAGAGGAACAGAAGTGTGTGTGTGTGTGTGTGTGTGTGTAGATGTTTTTTTTTTTATACCAGACTTTCTTTAAATTAATACTGAGACTCATCATAGAGGTAACGGTGAAGAGGAAACACAATGAGAACACCAAACGCTGGAGCATGTGTGTGTGTGTGTGTGTGTGTGTGGGTGTGGGCGGGGGGGGGGGGGGAAACGACACTTAAATTCACAGTTGTGCATTGAACACTAAATAATTGTGTGTGTGTGTGTGTGTGTGTGTGTGTGTGTGAGAGAGATCTGTGGGAAGGAGGACGAGGGATAATAAGAACAAGTCAGGCTCTTTCTCAGACATATTGAGGCTTCTTCTGTGTGTGTGTGTGTGTGTGTGGTGTGTGTGTGTGTGTGTGTGTGTGTGTGTGTGTGTGTGTTAAATCTGCACTTTTAAAATCAAAGCTTTTTTTCTCTTCTCCTGTTAAAACCTTAACCTGCGTGCATCTGTCGTTAACCCTCACCTGCCAACTCGCCTTCCTCGCTCACGTCATGCTTACAGTGTCAACTTGTTTGCAATCGGTTTTAAAAGGGGGGGGGGGGTGAACAAAAAGGAACGCAAATAAAGAAGAAGAAAAGAGAAAACAAAACAAAAAAACACGAACAAAAGATAATGCTGTCTGGGGCATGCAGGCTTAAATCAGTAAGTCTCTGAGTGAGAAAGGCTGTCAAGGAGGGAAAATGTGAAAAAAAATAGATCGTAATCAAAGCCACGTTCCTTCCCCGAATGCTTTGCTGCAGAGAACCCCTTTAAAAAAAAAAAAAAAAAAAAAAAAAAGGACCAGACAAGCCGATGCCAGTCATGGAGCTGCATGGAGAAGCATATCTTCCCAGAATGCAGAGGCTCAGCCTCCTTGTTCCTGCCCTGAATCCCCTATTAAAGATGGAGGAGGTGACGCCTCCAAGATGATGGGTCCGTTCTCGGAGCTGCGCAAGGAGGCTCGCTTCCTTCCGCTACCAGTTATGCCCCGCCCCCTTTCTGAAGAAGCACCTCCTCGGAAAACAAAACGAAATCACAGCAGCGGTCACTAAAGGGGCGATTCATGACAGGAACGGTGAGCAGTGGTGGGTCCAGCGGTGGAGCTGCGCGAGGAGGCCCGACTCGAATCGAAAGCGCCCCCTCGCCCCTCCCCCGCCGTTCTTCCTCTCCCTTCAACTTCATGTCCAGTTCACTTGAGTTCGACGTCGAAGTCGAGCACGAGCAGTTTGGTCTCCTCGGTGCCGTTCCTGCTGCCCACGGCGCACACCAGCTTCACGTTCGAGGCTCGGATCCTCCACACGACGCCGCCGCTGCCGCCGCTCTCAAGGCTCACCAGGTTCCGGATGAAATCTCCCGAGCGCAGATCCCACAGCTTCACCGTGCCGTCATCCGAACTCGTGATCACAAAGTTCTTGTTGAACTGCAGACACGTCACGGCGCTCTGGTGCTTGTGAGGACCTGAGGGAGAGAGATGAGGGAAGGGCGGGATGAGTCATCACAACGATAATACAAGACGCCGTGTAACGAAAAGCGTCTCCTCGCTCATCAGCCATTTGGTGGTTGAGTATTAAATATGATGTGTGCCGAACCGACCATGTGATCTACATTCCAGCCTGCTTTCTCAATCCGTCACTGCTCATTACCATTTGTTTTGTGACTTTAACACACACAGCTACAAATCCTACACTAGACACTTCACTACGTTGACACCCAATGCAGCATAATAGTAAGCCAATTTGGGACGCGACCCATGCGTATAACACGATAAAACAATCTTGCGTGGGAACGCGGCAATTTTCAAGAAGGGAAACTTTTCCACCCGTTTTTCAAACCTAGTCGGAGTTCATTTCTAAGTCTGCTCAGCCGAAGGTAACCTACTTATATTATAGAATGGGTTTGGGACACAGCTACATCTGTGTCGTGTATATAGTGCAATTGATAAAAAAAAAAAACAAAACAAAAAGAAAGAAATAAAGAAATGTATATTTAAAAGATCACGGTCACCTTGCAGCGTTTGGAGACACTGTCCCGTCTTTATGTCCCAGATTTTGACGGTGGAGTCGGCGTTCCCCGACACCAGGATGTTGTCTTTGAGCTCCATGCCACTGGTGAGAGACTGGTGACCCGTGAGTGTGTGTATGCAGTTCCCCGTCTCTACGTCCCACACACGGATTGACGTGTCTAAAGAACCGCTGACCACGTGGACGCCGTCAAACTGTGGAGACAAAAAAGGAAAAAAACACCACATCTTGTTTAACGTCATGATACGGACGCAAAGATCGGTGGTCTCGTGCAAAAGTTGGCGCACGCCACTGAAAAAATCGTTCTGATTAACGGAAGGGAAACTAAAACTACTATATACGTGTTATACGTTGCATCTTGAATAATTGCACACCTACAGATAATTTCGGTTCCTCCTTATATCCCGTTAATCAGATCACAGGCTTATATCAGTAATTAGTGTAAATCAGGTTAACAAATGGGATTAATTATGGCATGGAAAATAAACCTCCCACACATTTACTACCAAGAACTCATTTCCAGTGTCGAGAACAGCTTTTCAGTAGAAAATCCAAGAGGACGGATCGTTATAACCATCATCCGTACTGGCGTTCCAATGAATGGTGTGCACGGAGGAATAAGATTTAAGGACAATCAAGTTGTCACAATCTCCTACTATTATTTTCTTTGCTCCGCGTTGTGTGAATGCGTTACCTGTAGTGAGTAGACCCGGTTGGTGTGTCCCTGCAGTGTGTGTAAGCACGTCTCGGTCTCAGGGTCCCACACTTTGACCATAAAATCGTAGGCTCCGCTGACGACGCGGCGCCCGTCGTACTGCACGCAGCGCACCGCCGCTACGTGACCCATCAGCACGTGCAAACACTGACCGGAGTCGATGTCCCACACACGCAGCGTCGCGTCCCGAGAACCACTCACCACCCTGACAGAGAGAGATATTACAAAAAAGTCATACAGAGACCCAAAACCCAAACGGAACATATTCATCAGTCTGTGTTTTAGGATGTACAGATCAGTGTGTAAGCTGTGCATGTGGAGCTTAGAATAAAATGGTCTCTTATAGTCACATACTATTTTTCCACTCTGGGAGGTGGACCAGAACCAAATCCCAGCACCACCACCAAGCTGCCACTAGTGGACCCTTGCGCAAGGCCCTTAACCTTATTAAGGCCCTTATGTCGTAAATGCATTTCCATTGTGCAGAGTGGGAAGTCCGGAGGCCAGTAAGGGGAGGGGGGGTGTAGCTCAATGGTCTAAGGTTGCTTCGGAAGGTTGGGGGTTCGAGCCCTTGTATCACCAAGCTTCCACCCTTGGGTCCTTGAGCAACGTCCTTAACATCTCTGTGCGCCATATCACGGCTGACCCTGGGCTCGGACACCTGGATTCCAAACAAGCTGGGATATTTACTGTGATGTAATGTATATGTGACAAATAAAGGCCATTCTGCTCTATTCATCTAGAGATGATCTCTCTGTGATATTGGAACGACTCGCTACAGCACGTCATGATAAACGTCAGACTGGACTGTTTGTGCTGGTCATTTTCTGGTCATGACAAAATCACAGAACGTGGTCAGAATGGCACCAGTTAGCACTATTTTGGATACCTGGTATAAATATCCCTGACCGTCGGATTTTAAACATCGCATTCTACATTTTGTCCCAATACTTAACATATAATGAAGGTTGCCGTTTCCAGCAAGTTGTATCCCTTTATCATTAAAAAAAAAAAAAAAAAAAACGCTCCTTGTTTCTAATCTCACGACACGACAGCTTTAAGCCTCTTAGCGCCCTTTTCACGCACTTTTTCACGATGACAGAGTAAACAGTTATAGGTTACATAACCAGGGGATTTTTGAGGGGATTATTTTCTGGTTAAGGGTTTTGACAATGCACCAGTTGAGTGGGATATGAATTGTGTGTTGTCGTCGTTGCGCACGTCTCTCGGTCTGGACTAAAATCTACAGGGATAAATGTTGCGAACACGTAAAGAAATCTTAGCGTTTGACAAATACACCTTTAATCCCTGTTGAATCTGGACGAAGAGCAAGATCAGGAACCCTGTGGAAGGGAAATGCCAGAGCGTGCGCGCGTGTGCACGGACGTACCTCTTTTCGTGGAGGTGCATGCAGCGCACAGTGGACGTGTGTCCGTACAGCGTGTGAATACATTCTCCTGTCTCGGCGTTCCACACTTTCAGGGTCCGATCTGTCGAGCCGCTGATGATGATGTTGTCTCTCATTTGAGAGGACCAAACGCCGCCCGTGTGACCCACTAACGTCCGCAAACACTGTAAACACACACACATTTACATTATATGAATTTGATTGTTTTTTTTTTTTTTAATTGGTTCAGACATTGTAGGGTTGAAAACACACACACACACACCACACACACACACACACACACACACACATTTACATTATATGAATTTGATTGTTTTTTTTTTTTATTGGTTCAGACATTGTAGGGTTGAAAACACACCACACACACACACACACACACCACACACACACACACACACACATTTACATTATATGAATTTGATTGTTTTTTTTTTTTATTGGTTCAGACATTGTAGGGTTGAAAACACAAATCGGCTGTTAAGAAACACAAACACAAACAAACACACACACACACACACACACACACACACACACACCTCACTCATAAATCAGCTAATAAACCAGTGACAAACTGTTCAGCTGTGTTTCTGACTGAAGGTCTCACTACAGCCTCGCTGGAAGTTCCTAACACGGAGCCCAGTGCTGAGCAGATAGGACTCGCTCTTTTTAAACACAAACACAACGCACATTTATACTACACAACTGCTCTAAATTACACAGAATTATTGTGTGTTTAGGAGCTGTATACTTTGATTTCCTTCGATCTTTCGATGGAAAAACAGAATGTGTATTACATTCATTCCTTTTTTACATTTAATACTGAAAGCTAAAAAGAAAAAAAGGAGAAAATGGCTTTTTATTGATTCTGAGCACAGAAATAACGAGAAAATGACTTATTTATTACATTTTCTTTATTAGTTTAACCACATAAAGTGCGGTAATCAAAATGTCCAAGGTTCAAGGACTTATAGTGCGCAATATTTCTAATCTAACATTCCAACCTGGAAATGTTTTTTTTTTTCCGTAGGAATAACAAAAAAAAAAAAAAAAAAAAAAAAACAAAAAAAAGAGAGATTTGCGCAATTCAAAAACAATATGACCTCACAGACTAGAGTGTGTCGTTCAGGTGCAGAGATTGTTCAAAGATTTTATTCACTTATTATTTTTATTTATGCTTTCTTTATTTCAAGGGTGTTAAAAAGTAGAACTAAACCACACAATGAGACAGTAAGCAACATGCAGATTTATAATATTTTATTTCATCCTGGCTCCATTCTTCCAGGTTCACCTTAAGGTCCTAAACCCATTCACATTGGGTTGGATTGTTTTTGTATTCTATTTATTTATTTATTTATTTATTTATTTAATCTTCCCACATGAGAGGAAATCATTCCAATTCTGAAAAACGAAATCCTATAGAAATGATCTGCAAGCGAAAAAGATGCCACCAAAGCGCGTAAAGCGAAATGACGAAAGTAAAATTAGTGCTTTATAATTTGTAAAAAAAAAAAAAAACAGAATTGAAAATTATATTTTTATGTACAAATTGCAGTAGTAAAAAGGAAAAACAAAAGAAGGAAACGTCACATGAAACATCCCTTTTGTGCATCTATAAAGCCTTATTTGTTTTTCTCCCTCCTCAAAATTCATCATGCTGAAGATCTGAAGCGTCTCAGAGCCTTTCTAACCTAAACGCAGTCGCGAGTAACTGCCCGAGCAAACGCGCGCTTCGTCTTTAGACGTGATGGACTGGATATCGATTGCAGCAATAACAAAAATCTCTCGCGCGGGCCGTGACGGAGAGAGCCGCGCTCCCTTCAGATTTAATTAAAACCAATAAATTCTATTTCGTTTCGCCCGAGTCACAAAATGCGAGATGTGAGAGAGAGATAGATAGATAGCGAGAGAGAGAGAGAGAGAGGGACCTCCCCACCTCCTCTGCTTTATGACCCTGAACAGAACCTTTAAATACAGCATGATAAAGACAAAAATATAAAAAATAATAAGAACACTAATTGTCTTTTTCTTGGTTATGATCAACGAGAATGCGTTGTTAATTTTGTGGACAGGACGCCCGTCCCTGCAGTTTAACCTCAGAAGAGATCAGTCTGTTTCCTTCGCTTTATTAAATTCAGTCACTGCACTGCAGGCTCACTAAAACAAAGCGACAGCTAATTAACTTAAAAAACCCAATAAGTGTTAAAGGCTATGCATGTGCTAGACATGAAGTGCGGTCTGGGTCATGACAAAGAGATGGAAAGAAAGACAGAAGAAGAATGAAGACAGACAAGCAGACAGGAAGGCAGACAAAAAAAAAACACAGGTAGACAGCCAGAAAGGAAGGCAGACAAGCAGACAGGAAGGCAGACGATCAGACAAAAACCCAGACAGACATAAAAGCAATCAAAAAAAAAAAAAAAAAAAAAAAGAGGGACCAATCATAGTATTGACTTTCTTCACTATCCATATGCATCACTGCATCTATTACAGACACATCTCATGAATATTAATGAGCACTGAATTAATTATGCATGCGGCAGGCTATTGTATAGCAAGTGCCACATATAAACGATGACAGAAAATCTCTTCATTGTGCTTACAAAGTGAACGAACGAGGATCAAATGCATACTTAATGACTCCTACGGATTTCCCTGTGCTTCAAACAAATGAGAAATAAACAAACAAAAAAAAGATTATTATAAGCTAAATGCTTAAACATGAAAATGACAGAAAAAAAAATGCAGTCTGGCGTATGAAAGCCACGCCCACTTGACAGGTTATTATCAATAAATCCATTTGAAGTGCTTTTTTTCTTCTCCCCATGTCTGTGATCTGGAGCACGACTGACACACTGAAGATAAAAGTATTGGCACCATGCACGTTGGATAAAACAACGCGCACGCACACACACACACACACACACACACACACAGCTATGATACGTTCATGAAAATTGCAGAGTCATGTTTGGCGCTATGATTTTACTCCAGAAGCATGTGTTCCATCTTTCACTCTCTCTCTCACACACACACACACAAAATGAGTCACACACACATAAATGTAGTTTACAAGCTGTCTCTCTCTTTCCTCTCCTTCTTGTGCCTTATCTGTCGCTCCTTTGCTCTTTCTGTATCGGCCTCACTCTCACTCTTCTTTCTGTCTATTTGCATCTCTGACGCACGCGAGCACACGCTCACACAAACACCCTCTCGCTCTCGTCTCCCTGTATATTTTATTCCTCTTCCCTCGGTCCACCTCGCTCTCTCTCTCTCCCACTCTGAGTCACACTGCACCTTTGGCTGATCACCAAGTTCTTTACATGCAGACTGCAGCACGCCGCAATCTTCCGCCCACCGCAGGATCCTGTGGCCAGGACACACGCTACGCTCACACTCGTCTTTTCCTGCTGACCTGCTCCGCATTAATGTTTTTTTCATTCTTTTTTTAAAGTAACGAATGCAAAAAAAATCATTCTTCGTTAGTGCTCACGGCATCGGCACGCGTTGTTGACCCACAATCCCTTAACCACCACCTCCGTAGAACGACGACATTACCCAGGAGCTTTTTATTCAGTTCTGCGCGGGTCATGATAATCACGATGAGATTAGCGCCGTGGGTCGGGACACGCGAACGCGCTGTAAGGGCTTAAATTCGATTTTCGCTCGTTAACTGCTGCCTAATGCAGTTACGTGTCGTTATTTCAGCTCGAAGCGAGAGTCAAGGGTCGACTTAGGAAACCGGAACACGCTTCAAATCGCATTATTGATCATGTGCTTACGGACTTGCGAATTTATATCAATATAGCTCTGCTGTATTGGCGAAGCACCTGGATGATCATACATATAAAAAACAAAAAGAAAGGCCGCACCAAAACAAGCCGAAAGACATGTTCGTTGCCGCCGATTCGCTCTGAAACCAAAGTGCTGCGAGATAATGAAGGTCCGGCGTGGAGTGTATTTAATGAGCTCTGCGCACAAAAGGAATTTCAACTATTCGTTCTGGCCCTGACATTCTTCAGCCAGAGATAGCGACAGAGTGAGAAAGAGAGAAAAGAGAGAGAGAGATAGAGAGAAGGAGAGAGAGCGAGACCTTGTGTAGCTGAAGGACAATAAGAAATAAGTCATGAACTGAGGAAAGAATGCATTTGTACACACTGAAACACTTCCTGTACAATGGAGCTCAGACTGGAAAACTGGCACAGAAGAATTAATGGATTGTGATCTGGTTCTCAAAAAAAAACTTGCTTAAAAATATTTATATGTTTAAGACAACATACCAAACACACACACACACACACACACACACACACACACACACACACACACACACACACACACACACACACACACACACACACACACACACACACACACACACACGTGTGTGCCTCTAAACACACTCTCTCGGTATTCACTGTGAATAATTAATGACAATGTCAGTTTTTTTTTATTCACCATCAGCTTGTAACTGAGCTGATCGCGGCTCAGGCAGAAAGAGAAAATTAGTGTGTTAGGATTGTAATGAGCGTGTAGTTATAATGAATGTGTTAGGGATTGTAATGAGTGCGTGTTGGGGATTGTAATGAGTGTATGTTAGACGTTAATGTGCGTGTAGTTATGAGTGTGTAGTTCTAACTGTAATGAGTGTGTAGTTATAATGAGCGTGTAGTTATAACTAATGAGTGTGTAGTTATAAGTGTGTGTGTTAGGGATTGTGTGTGGAGTGTGTGCGAGTGCGTGTTAAGACTGTAATGAGCATGTAGTTATAATGAGTGTGTAGTTATAACTGTAATGAGTATGCAGTTATAATGAGTGTGTAGTTATAATCAGCGTGTAGTTATAATTAGAGTGTAGTTAGAATGATTGTGTGTTAGGGATTTTAATGAGTGTGCGTTAGACTGTACTGAGCATGTAGTTATAATGAGTGTGTAGTTATAATTGTAACGAGTGTGTAGTTATAATGAGTGTGTAGTACATGTAGTTGTAATGAGTGTGTAGTTATAATGAGTGTGTAGTGTATTGTAACAGTTATAATGAGTGTGTAGTTATAATGAGTGTGTGGTAGTATTGTAATGAGTGTGTAGTGTATGAGTGTGTAGTTATAATGAGTGTGTAGTTATAATTGTAATGAGTGTGTTAGGGATTGTAATGAGTGTGTGTTAGACTGTAATGAGCATGTAATTATAATGAGTGTGTAGTTATAATGAGTGTGTAGTTATAATTGTAATGAGTGTGTAGTTATAATGAGTGTGTAGTTATTATTGTAATGAGTGTGTAGTTATAATGAGTGTGTTAGGGATTGTAATGAGTGTGTGTTAGACTGTAATGAGCATGTAATTATAATGAGTGTGTAGTTATAATGAGTGTGTAGTTATAATTGTAACGAGTGTGTAGTTATAATGAGTGTGTAGTTATTATTGTAATGAGTGTGTAGTTATAATGAGTGTGTTAGGGATTGTAATGAGTGTGTGTTAGACTGTAATGAGCATGTAATTATAATGAGTGTGTAGTTATAATGAGTGTGTAGTTATAATTGTAATGAGTGTGTTATAATAGTTATAATGAGTGTGTAGTTATTGGGATTGTAATGAGTGTGTAGTTATATGAGTTGTGAGTTATAGTGTGTAGTGATTGTAATGAGTGTGTTATAATAGTTATTGTAATGAGCATGTAATTATAATGAGTGTGTAGTTATAATGAGTGTGTAGTTATAATTGTAATGAGTGTGTTAGGGATTGTAATGAGGGTGGTGGTTTCTTTTTATATACAACATAACAATAACAGGTAAATTATGTCTAGAAGTAAAAATAAAATATCAGAGGTGGCAAAACAGAAAGCAACAAACCAATAAAGCATAAGGAAATAGAGGGATAAAAGGGGGGGGTGGCTTTACAGGGATGAAGATGGAGAGAGAGACAGGTGAGCACACTGTAGGAACCGAACTGCATTAATTAAATGGATGAATAAAGCGTGAAAGATAACAAACCTCATCATTTATAAAATACATCCCAAAAATGTTTTTTTTTTTATTAAAAAAAAAAAAAAAAAAAAAAGAGCTCTCACCTTTCCAGTGATGGCAGACCACACTTTGAGTGTGTTATCGTCTGAGCCGCTAACGATACGATTCCCACAAAACTGTAGGCAAGTGATGACATGATCATCGTGTCCTTTCAACACCTGTTCAATGAAAGCGAGAAAGAACGATCGTGAATAAACACAAATAAAACAAAAACTTATTCCATTATTGATATGGAGCTCTATTAGCTTTAAAGCTGTACGTCTGGTTGTTTTTTTAATTATCATCATCCGTTACAGCTTCTGCTCAGATAGATTTAATATTAAGGATTCTAATTGCCACTTTAATTAATGTTTGTATTATCCCTATACATAATATGCACAGTAATTAGGAGGTTTAAAGATGAAAGCAGGGGTGTCTGATGCTGTGCACAGTGTGTGTGTGTGTGTGTGTGTGTGTGTGTGTGTGTGTGTGTGTGTGTGTGTGTGTGATGGATCTGCTGAGGCAGCGAATGACACAGCATCTTTCAAACATCAGAAATAATTTGCAGTCATGGTATGCCTCTGTCTTTCTCCCGCTCTCTCTCTCTCTCTCTCTCTCTCTCTCTCTCTCTCACACACACAGACACACACACCCCATATGGGCCAAGCAAAGGAGACAGCAAGACAGAAATGAAAGAAGGGGGGGTGTGAGTGATAGACAGAGGTGTGTGTGTGTGTGTGTGTGTGTGTGTGTGTGTACCTTTGGTGATTTGATCTCTCCTCTTCTCCAGTTGGTGTCGATGCGGTGTTGTCTGATGTAGGCGCTCTTCCACGGGCTGTGACTGAACCCTGGCTTCCTCCTTTTGATGTGTAATGGCTCGTCGATACCTGACACACACACACACACATAATACATATATACCATCTATTTCATGCACTATAGGTGCAAAAGTTTGATGCTTTCATTTGAACATGCCGTTCCACATTTAGTTGCCATTCGCTCTTATGATAACGTCCGTTCCTCCGATGACGTGACGTCTGTGTGTGTGTGTGTGTGTGTGTGTGTGGTGCTCATGGCTGAATTTGTACTCATTCAGCTACAGGGGTGGTAATAAAGTAAGGGACTGATATGGGTGAGGTGAGGAGGTCAGGGCTCTACACAGCAGGCGATCATCCAAATTCACACCCATGTGAAGTATATGTTTCATGACACGGACTTTGTGCTGAGACGCACTGTCATGACGGAACTGATTTCCGTGTAGGGGAAAACCGCAATACTACACTAACGCCATTCCTAGCCTCCTATGGACAAAGGCAAACATGGGTGGAAAAGGAAGGCGTCAGAATATCTCATATATCCATTGAGTGAATGTGTGTGTGTGTGTTTGCATCGTATTCAAGCATTTCTTGATCGCTCGTGTTCAAAAGTTGATCACAAATTTCTCCCAAACACATTCCCGGATTTCATGTCTGAACCCAGACAGAAGGTTTAACCTTGGCTTTGGGCTTCACAGGCCTTTCCTTTTGTCTGGAATTCGACTTACCTTCTTCTCTGCATTTTTCCCTCCAAAGCAGGTTGTCCTCTGCGAGGATTCGCCAGTATCGACACGTCTGAGCAGCCTGGAGCAAATCCCTCGGCTCCAAGAAGGACAGGAACATAGAGAGCCAACTACAGAGAGACAGAAAGAGAGAGAGACACGTCAGAGAGTCAGAATTGTCAATTGACTGTAACAACAATCCAGGAAAAGATAATTACGACTCCAAAGCTCATCCCACACGTGCAGTAAATATCTAATTAATCAGTACGGCAAGTGGAAATGCTGCTCATTTGAGTGCAATATATTCGGGTGGAATGAATCTACATGCATCTGTTTTTTTGTTTTATTATCTACCATCCAAAAAAGCATCATGTAGTCGAGAGCGATAGATGGATAGAGCAACAGACAGAGAAGAATAGACAGATTATACACAATGAGACTGAGTGGGTCAGACAGAGAAAGACACGGGAATAGAGATACACAACACGAGAGCAACATATATATTGAGAAACATAAGGATAGACACACACACACACACACACACACACACACATATATATGTGTGTAGTAAAAAAGAGAGAGAGAGAGAATGAGAGAGAACGAGTTAGACCAGGACTGAAGGATAAATAGACGTACAGAAAGAGAGAGTGAATGAGACAATGAAAGAGGGAGGCAGACAGGCAGACAAGAGTGAAAGAGAAGAATAAACATATATTAAGAGTGTGAGTGAAACAGAGAGAACACAGACAGACAGAGAAGGGGACGGGGAAGTATAGATAGATAGATATACTGATAAGGAGAGAGTGAGACGGTGAGAAGACATTCCATACGGTTGTGTAACACTAACGGATGGTAGAAATAACAGGGTGTGTAGGAGCAGGATGTGTTGGGCTCTTATTAGCCTCCAGCACTTCCCTTTCACCACATGCAGAATAACTGACGCGTGTGTGTTTTTCAGGTGACGAAAATAAGGAAAGACAGAGTAAGTCAGGGAGTTACACACACACACACACATACACACAAAAAGAACTTCTACGTACTGGCGAATACAAAGAAGGCTGTGTGTGTGTGTGCTTGTGTATAACCGTTTTCATTTCACAATTGATTTATGAATAATAATAATAATATATACAAAAACCCAATAGGTGTGTGTGTGTGTAAGCAGATGGCTCATGTATTACATCATGCTACAGAGGGAAAGTGTATGTGTTGTAGCAGCTATCATAGACTCAGCGTGTGAGCGTGAGAGATTTTATTAAAAGCCCCTTAACACTTAGGGGGGTGGGGGGGTTGGGCTTAGGTGTGCATAAGCTATTTATTTTATTAGCAATAACATCCCTGTTGCTCTGCTGCCTCAGACTAGGGACTGTAGAGCACTAGTAATAAGG
Source organism: Kryptopterus vitreolus (assembly GCA_030449085.1). NCBI lineage: Eukaryota > Metazoa > Chordata > Actinopteri > Siluriformes > Siluridae > Kryptopterus > Kryptopterus vitreolus. The sequence continues at coordinate 9,417,663 of JACRUU010000028.1, read as the reverse complement.
TGGGTGCCAATACTTTCTTTCACCACACTTGTCACAGAACTAACATGAGCTGATATTTAGCTCCATGTATACAGTGTAAATATAATATTTTCTTGGGTTACACCCTGTACACCATGAAGTGAGCACAATGTGTGTGTGTGTGTGTGTGTGTGAGATCCCATTTTGATTTTCAAAGCAAAGGGAAAAAATCATGATGGCATGTGATTCGGTGTTGGTCAGATTGATCTCGTGGAATGTTTTCACGCTGAGAGAATGTGCCTGGCAAGCAGTTTAGCGAGCAGAAATCGATCTACATAAAAAAATATTGGATACTTTTTATACAGTAAAAGTGCAGAACATCTACTGATAATTATATACAAATATGCTAGACGCGGATGGAGAGCAATAAAAATGCCAACTTGAATCTGATGCACGCTTTATTTTTCTTGAAATCGAGATATATATTATATGTACTATATACTAAATGCGTTTACTAGTATACTACAGTATACTATATGCCTGGCCTGGCCAACCCGTGGCTCCCGAGCCTCATGCGGCTCTTTAGGAGCTTTCACATAACATGCGTCAATTGAATGGGATGATGTTCATGTGTACACATGTGTATGATGTGGCTCTTTGCAGTGGCTCTTAGCCTCCTACTAGTTGGTCACCCCTGCTATATGCATACTATGTGTATAGTATGCGTATACACACCCAGACACACAAACATAAATATATATAAACATAAATATGGTGTGTACCTCTTTGGGCAGTAGGGAGATGAAGTCTCTCTGGAACTGGGGCTCGATAACCTGCATCATGTGCTTCACCTGCGTCGGCTCACAGCTGTCAATCAACTCATCCAATGCCAGCAGCTTCTCCGGCCCACTCCAACTCTACACACACACACACATTACAGGAATGACTCCCAAAAATGGCTTTAATTTGAAGAAAAAAAAAAAAGCATCAGTTTCCTCAATATATTTTGTGTGTGTGTGTTGGTGTAATAAAAAGAGTGAGAGATATCAAGGCATGTAAGAGAAGTGAGCGCCAGGTTGAGCTCCAACAACACACTTTATCACAGTTATGTTAGTGCAGTTCATCTCTGGTGTTTATAAAGTGACGAGAACAAACACTTGGTGTAAGCGATAAAGCACAAATTGTTCGACATGAGCGTTCCTGAAATCCGCATCCAATTCCACGACACTAATTAAGAGCCCCAGCCCCACCCCCACAGGCCTCGTCCTCATTCCCACGGACGTTTATTTCACGGAACGAGATCTGATAGTGTAAAACTAACAAACATACTATCAGCTCAAGGTGAACACTCGATCTAAACAATGGCAACGCATGAATCACATGTTAAACGCTGAATAGAGCCTTTATCTGGCTGATCCTGAGGAAGTTAGACCAGCGGTCGGATGTTTGGGCCGTGCGTCATGCAGGCGTGAGGAGTTTAGGCTTGACAGGAATGAGGTGTGACATGTGAACGAGCTGAACTGAAGGTTTTCGGTTCCACCCCGGACAGAGAAAACAAAACGGCGATTCCACAGATACCTGCGGCGAACAAAAGCGGGGGGGGGATCGTCAGAAGTTATCGGGTTTGGCCAAAAAGACCCTTATGAGCTTATTTAGGAGAAACCAAACATCTGATACAGATCCTTCGACAATATTTGGAAAACAGGTTTACTAGTGCGCGGGCGAGATTTCGGAGTATCGCGACGGCACGTGACGAGAGGAAAAGAAAGAAAAGGAGGGGGGGGGGGGGGATAAGGCATAACCTGCACTTTTACAACAAACATGGGCACAGACATGGCAGCAAGCCGCACTGCTGGAATGGAGGGGTTTAAAACACTGGATAAACACTGGATCCGAGCTACACAATGGCAAGTTGCAATTACCGTGCCAAGTGGAGACACCAAGCTTCTAATTGCCGTAAAAAAAAAAAAAAAAAAAAAAAAAAAAAAGGGAATTGACATGTTGCAAAGACTGCAGATCTCTGTGTGAGATGCTCGACGCACAAGAATGACACAATACACATCATAAACAATCAGAGATTTTCTTTACCATGTTCATTTTGGAGCTGTACAATTAATACAAGAGATAATTCTTTATAAAATATACTAATAATAATCCCTCCCACGCTTTTAGACACCAATTCAGTTACTATAAAGTAAGAACATGCAGTCAAGTAAAAATAAATAAATAAATACAAAGATTGGCAGATCTTTAGTTGCTTCTGTTTATATGTTCTGTGCCAATAGATCATCAAAAAGAAAGCGTTTATTTCTGTATATATAATGATTTTCTAAAACAAATGAGTATCTCTCATGAAATATATATATACACAGGTTTATTAAATTGCTTGTATTGTGATAAGTTTTTACTCATATCGCCCCACACATTACATGTGTGACTATGAGACTACAATGTAATCTTCTGTCCGAAAATTTCTTGTCATGTTTTAAAAATTAATAAATAAATAAATAATGGATCTGAGAGTTAAATTCCCAAATCACAACCTTGTTCACACATTGTTAGTTCGATAGGAAAATCGGTGATAAAATAAATGCAAATGGTTTGTGAATAATTTTTGAAATAACTGACAGACCTTATAACGTAAACACAAAATAAGATTTAAAAAAACACAATATATTAATAGTGAAATATTAATAGCTTGTTAAGAGGTGTTCATTATGTTGGTATTGCAAAAACCCTCACTGCATAATCGTGATTTCACAAGAGGCCATGACACATGGCACATTAAAAGGCAAACCGTGCTAGCTATGTGGTAGCTACGTGTGGGAATGTACCTGTTAAAGACACTAACCTGTAGTACACCAAAAGGATTGAGTGAAAGGATCTTCATGCTCATCAATCTAATGTTAGGTTCGAACGTGTAATTATAGTGAACGCTGCACTGAGCTGCCCGAACCTGCGGAATCAGGGACGGGTTGAAGGCTCTTATTTTGAGGGAAAGGGCGCGGAGTGAAACTCAACGCCGATACTTTGACCTGAAGCGCTGCACTGAGCTAGTCGAGGCAGCTGCCTGATCTCAGCCCTGACTTTATAAGGGTGAAATAGTTGTAAGTAAGTAAAAGGGTAATTAGCGGGCCTGCAGCTAAGGAGCTTCTGGTGCTCCTTCTGCATGAAGGAACAGGAGCTCAGCCTGCTAATGAAATGAGGCGCCATCCCTCCAGATGCTCTTCTTGATGTTAAACGGGGTAGGCGAATGGGCCGAGAGTGGAGCGCCGAGTGTCATGTATACACACTTACCTGGAAGGTACGGAGCCATTCCTGTAAGCCGGTGGGAGGTTGGATGGAGGTGATGCGTCGTCTCTGCTGTCCCTGTCCGTTAGCAGCTCTCAGGTCACCGAATGTAGTGGGAGTGGTTGGGTACGGGACCAAACCCGTGGGACTGAGCGACAGAGAAACAGACAGAATGATTACCACAGTAAAGACAGTGAATACGTAGAAATAATGCTAAACTACACAAACAGTTTTCAATTCATTCTTTATCATTTGGCCATTTCCGACCCACCATTCACGTCTACCCTATCACATAACATGCAGAGGTCTGGGAGAGTAAACACTATCCTGTGCTTTACCTGAGCTAGAGGAAACCAGTCAACCACATCACACACACTCACACTCACACAGAGAGAGAGAGAGAGAGAGAGAGAGAGAGAGAGAGAGGATAGTGATATAAGAACTCATCTGCATACATGAGCTGAGAGACAGACAGGATTGGCTAGCGTTTGCGTGATTGACAGGGGGGAAAGTGTAGCCAATCCCTCCCACCCAATCCAAAGCACTATGCTGGGATCTAAAGTCATTATAATTAATGTTTATGAATGATTATATTTGAGGCCAAAAAAAAAATGCATTATAACAAACAATAAACACTTATCGGGAATAATTGATTGAGAACAGAACCTGTGTTGAGAATGGCAATTCAACAGAAATGTTTATAAAAAAAATATATACATAAAGATTATTTAACGATATTTTATGTATTTCAGTCAAATGGATCTTCGTTTTTTAAACAAACAAACTAGAAAGGCAAACGAACAAAATAATTCGATTTAAACAGAAGGATTAAAAGGGTGTAAAACAGAAAAGCGGAGAGACAGCAGAACCCCACCCTCAGTCTGACATGGAGCTCCACATGGTGGAAGCTTAATGATTTAGGGATGTTATGGAGCAGGGAATGCTGGAGACTTCAAGGTGAAAGGAACGCCGAACCATTCCGTACTTCACCACCGCGCAGTTCCGTCTGGACTGCGGCTCATTAGAACCGACTCTATGCCGATCCGTTTGTCCAAGCGCTGTAAGCGTTATTTAGAGAGTCGGCTGGAGTGTTATCTGTCATGGATTGACCTGCCCAGTCACCTCATCTAAATCCTATTGAACTGCTCGGGGATGAACTGGATCACAAGGTCAGAAAGAAATCTCCAGCTAGCGAATTTAAAGCAAATAACTTCAGCTATATGGTTATACAACACCAAGCATGTGTAAACTATACATCATGTTTCCAAAACATGACATATACATATATGTGTGTGTGTGTGTGTGTGTGTGTGTGTGTGTGTGTACATGTACATGTACATACACACACACACACACACACACATATATATATATATATAAACAACACACACACATGCACATGTATATCTATGTATATATGTATAGTATATATATATATATATATATATATATATATATATATATATATATATATAGATATACACACACAAACACACACAACACACACACCACACACACACACACACACACACACACACACATATAGTATGTACCTTGGACAGGGCTTTTTGCCTGAAGGGAACGGTCGAACTTCGGGGCCATGGTCCAACTTCCTCTTCATCTGCAAAACACCACAAAAGAAAAGACATGTTAAGATTTGTGCTTTTTCTTTTCTTTTTTCAAATTTGTTTTTGTTTGAAGCACAAAAACATTTTGAAACACGGTCCAAGGGCATCTTGTGATCACACACACGGTCATTAGAGCAGCTAGTAATGACAGGGAGTGACTAATGAGAGACCTTGAAAAGTTTTCAAAGCTTTTCTGGAGCATTCTTCAGCTGGCTGTTAAATACCCAGGTGATTCGCCTGTTGCTAATAACAGCCCGGGTCTAACAGCTAAAGCCGATTCTGTCATGTCGTCATCACTGAGACGTCGACTCTCCACTGGCAGGCTTTAATAAAGAGTTAGTTCACTATAATTATATAATAACTGTAAAGCGGCTTCAATTTTAGAGAAGCGCCAAGCAAAGCGGAGACAGGCAGAAGACGTTTCTACTCTAACATACATACAATAACAGCACAAAACAAGAATTACAACTCAAAGGAAGACATTCATTACATGGTCTACCAACATACATGCACTCTACATGTCATTCTACAAAATACTCACGCAAATAATAGAGAACCCATCTCCATTCCTCTCTAGAAAGCATTCATCAACATTCAATAGTATCGTTTTAAATGCCTGCTTTACTACTATTCTCTCTTTCATTTAAACACTGAACAAATAAACAAAAAAAAAAATACACCAGAGACTGTCAAACAAGACCAATATTTATACCAACATAGTCCAATAAAAGCCAACATCCTCCATTAAACCAATCTATTACTCCAAATATAAAGCCAACTGTTAACTAAAAGAATCTCTTACGAAACACTAGTCTCTATTACATTTAAAGCAATCTTCCATCACCACTGACTATTAAACCTCAACACCTGTTCCATTAAAATCCTACTCTTTACCCCCACGATCCATTGAACCTCAAAACTTTACCATGTTCCATTAAACCTCAACACTTTACCACCACGTTCCATTCAGTTCAACACTTTACTATCATATTCCATGAAACCTCAACACTTTACCACCATTTCCATTCAGTTCAACACTTTACTATCATATTCCATTAAACCTCAACACTTTACCACCACGTTCCATTCAGTTCAACACTTTACTATAATATTCCATTAAACCTCAACACTTTACCACCACGTTCCATTCAGTTCAACACTTTACTATCATATTCCATTAAACCTCAACACTTTACCTCCACGTTCCATTCAGTTCAACACTTTACTATCATATTCCATGAAACCTAAACCTAAACACTTTACCTCCACGTTCCATTAAATTCAACACTACCATCATATATCATTAAACATCAACACTTTACTATCATATTCCATTCAATTCAACACTTTACTATCATATTTCATTAAACCTCAACACTTTACTATCATATTCTATTCAATTCAACACTTTACTATCATATTCTATTCAATTCAACACTTTACTATCATATTCTATTCAATTCAACACTTTACTATCATATTCCATTAAACCTCAACACTTTACTATCATATTCCATTAAACCTCAACACTTTACCACCATGTTGCATTAAATTCAACATCTTACCATCATATTCTATTAAGCCTCAACACTTTACTATCAAGTTCTATTAAGTCTCAACACCTGATCCATTAAACCCCAACACTTTACTATCACGTTCCATTAAATCCCAACACTACCACCGCATTCCATTAAATCCCAACACTACCACCGCATTCCATTAAATCCCAACACTACCACCTCATTCCATTAAATCCCAACACTACCACCGCATTCCATTAAATCCCAACACTACCACCGCATTCCATTAAATCCCAACACTACCACCGCATTCCATTAAATCCCAACACTACCACCGAATTCCATTAAACCTCAACACCTGTTCCATTAAATCCCAGCACTTTACCACTGCATTCCATTAAACCTCAAAACCTTACCATCATGTTCCATTAAATCCAACATTTTCCATTAAATCCCAACTCTTTACCACCATGTTCCATTAAATCCAATATTTTCCATTGATCCCACATCATCTGCTCTTAAACGCCAACATTTCAACAAATCTGTCCATTAAACCTCAACATTTTCCTGTCTCAATTATACCACAAGGTTACATTAACATTTTTTCCCCTGTAAACAGTTCACCAGAAATCTCCTGTTAAACTCCAACATTTCAACATTTCCATTAAACCCCAACATTTTACATTAAGACCCAACACTCTCCATTAAGAATTTCCTTTGGGATTAATCAAGTTTGATCTTTTATCTCCATGAAATAAATTTTCATCAAGAATGTAACATGTATGATCACATGGCGTCTTTTAAATGCGCTTTAGCGTTATAGTGCTCAGTATCACGGAAAGCCGTGTAAACTTGACAAAGGCGCTTCATGGCGCTCACACTTTGGTGTCCATTACACCACCGCTGCGACACTAATTGTTTTTGTGGGTCTTAGAAATGTGTTGTTTAAAGTCGTGTACAAACACTAACAAGCCATGAAGGTTTGGGACGAAGCCGGAGAGAGCCGATTGGGAAGATGCACAGAAAATGTCAGTCAAGGGAGTAGACTAGTTTTTAATTTAAAGTTCAGTGTGGTGTACGGTACAAGACATTCACACGCACAAACACGCGCACACACACACACACACACACACACACACACACACACACACACACACACAACCTAGTACTAGTAAAGGCCAAGATGAGCAATAGCTGCTCCGGTGGCGTGAAAGGTTGATTTATATTGCCTGTAAAAGAAAAATAGAGCAGCCCTATTCTTTAGTGGCCTCTTTCTTCACCATCCCATTTCTTTCACACATGAACACACACACTGCATGAACACACACACACACACACACGGACGTACACTACACGCACAGATGGCCCTGTTTTTGGCGAATAGTTGGTGCCTGGCTACGGAGCATCCCGTCCCTAAAACAAAGGTTCAGTGTCCTCAGCACAAGTGAACTCATTTGAATAAAAACTATTTTTAGTTGTGCACAGTGTTTTAAACAGATCACAACACACACACACACACACACACACAATGGTGACTCTTTGTGCATTGTATGTGGCGAAAGATGTTTAGGGGAAATAATAGTGGAGCAGGAGTGAGCAATGGCTAATTCACACACTCACTTTCTCCCTCACACACTTTACACTTCAATTTCTTCTGCGATCTCATCTTGTTCCCTCCATTACTGTCGTTTCATGTCTGCAAATTCCTCCTTTATCCGACCCTATTTACTGCTACGTCTCTTTTCTCTATTCAAGCTTTCTTTTTATTCTCTCGTTCCATTTTTACTTTCACACACCACCCCCCCCCTCCTCCTCCTTTTGTCCTGTTTACTTGCTTTCCGATGTCCTTCAGTCAATGTAGTATATTTTTTAGGATCAGCTATTCGCTGCTGCTCGTTTTTTTTATTTTTTTTATCTTTATATCCACTCTATTTTTATGATTTTTCTTTCCTTGTCAATTTCTATTGCTTTCTCTCTCTCTTCATCTTTATTTTACGGTAGTGTAGTTAACATGAGACTCTAGAATGGAGTTTAGATTGAAGCTTTGTGTATATACATACGGAGACACACACACACACGAAACATTCTTTTCTATACAGTGTGTTCTTAAACAGGACCTTGTATACACTGTGCACGTGTGTGTGTGTGTGGTGTGTGTGTGTGTGTGTGTGTGTGTGTGTGTGTGTGTGTTACTAAGATGAGACAGTCGAAGCACGGCATGTTGGAACAAGCCTGCAGGATCCAGTGTTTAAAAGTCACTTTCAGCATCCACTGAAGCCCAACCTGCTGATATATTTTTATGATTAGCCTTCCGGTGTTATTTTCTGCACACTCCTGTTGAAGCACATTTGATTGTTTTATTCATGTAATATTTCTGCCTCTAATCTGCAGCTGCTGTTTTCATTTCCTAGCTATTTTATTTATTACTGTCAGTATGCGGGGCTTCTGCGAAAAGGCTACAACGGCCTTGGTGAGGATTCCCTGCTTAATAATAAATAGCTAAAGCAGGGCCAGGGTGTACAAGTGTGTGTGTGTGTGTGTGTGTGTGTGTGTGTGTGTGTAGGCCTTTAATTAAAGTACTTTCAAATCAATCAAAGTCTCATTCCTAATTGCTGTTACTACCCCGTCCGTTACACCACTGGCGTTACTACCAAATCCACTACACTGCTGGCATTACACTACTACTGTTACTACCCCGTACGTTACACTACTGCCGTTACTAACCAAATCCACTACACTGCTGGCGTTACAATAATACTGTTACTACCCCGTCCGCTACACTACTGCCGTTACTATCAAATCCATTACAAACACATTCGTTACACTACTGACGTTACTACCACATCCGCTACACCACTGCTGCTGTTACCACCACAACAGTTACACTACTGCTGTTACCACCAAATCCGCTACCCTATTGCCGTTACTACAAAATCCATTATGAACATATTCGCTACACTACTGCTGTTACTACCACAAGCATTACACTACTACTGTTACTACCACAACCGTTACACTACAACTATTACTACCACAACTGCTACTACCACAATCATTACACTACATTACATTACACAATTCTGCTATTACATTTACAGTATTTAGCAGACGCTAAAGCAGACTATTACTACCACAATCAAATTCATTAAACTACTACTATTTCTAATCACACTACGGTTACTACTACTAGTGATAAGAATCATATACTAATATTTGTAGCACAATACAATTACTCTACTGCCACTAATCTTCACACTATTACTATTAATCACACTACAATTATTACTACCACTTAGAATTATGCTGTTACCGCTACTTAATCATACATTTTAATAATAACGCCACTGATAATCACACTACTAGCACTTAATCACACTATTAATATCACAATTACTAATTGACATTAAGCTACCACTTACAAACTCACTACTATAATCACTTCCATCAATAATACTCATACTACCGCATAGACTATACTCACACTAGTATTACTACTATCACCAGTTATAATCTCTGTGATACTTCTAATAGCACCACTAATCATAATCATAGAGTACTTCCACTTATTTCACTACTACTAATAGCCATCACTAACACAACTTCGTGCACTACTACCACGAGAAGTGCTAATTAATACTTCCATTCCTACTGCTAATAATAATATAATAATAATAACAATAACAACCACCATTATTATACCACTACCACAACTTATAATAACACACACTATTACTACTGCTACAACTTCTATTACTACTGCTACCATTAATAATAATAATAATAATAATAATAATAATAATAATAATAATAATAATAATAATAATAATGACAAATCATCATACTACAACCAAAACTACTACTACTACTAATAATAATATTACTGCTACCATTAATAATAATAATAATAATAATAATAATAATTTGTCATCATCATCCTAATAATAATACTAATCCGTTTACAGTTACCACTAACAGTAATCACATAACTAACAAGTCAGTATCAATAGGTCTTCTGGCACTACTACTATTATTAATGCTACTACTAAGAAATACAAACTAAGATTAAATACTACTAATCACAATACTATTAATATTGCAAAAAATATACAATACCACAAACTAGTAGTACACGCAACCACACTACTAGTGTTACTACTGCTAAAATATCATTTAAACTTCTACTACAAGGAATTCATGAGATGACTATCACGAGTACGAATGATAATCGTAATGCTCTTGTTGCTTCTAATAAAGAAACAACTATAATATAATAATCCAACGAATAATAAAGAGAAAGGTATTACTACTGTTGCTACACACGACGAGAACTACTACTGTAACTAATACCAAACATAGTTCTTGTTACTAGCAAATACAACAATAATAACCATGTGACTACCATTAACTCTACAAGTAACAGACAAATAAATATTGAACGTTTCATTATTTTATAAAAATGAGAAATTAGTCGGTGTGTTTTTTTTTTTTTAATGAAAAATGCTTTTCTGATTTTCTAACACATGTATGCGCGCACATGCATACTGATGTGATGAGTTTTTTCCCCTTCCACAGCCTGGATCATAATGTAATAATCCTACTATTAACATTACAATGACTACGTCTTCGATTAATGCTACTATTATTATTAAGTAATAATTTCATTACTACCCGTCTTGCTGATCAAATTCAAAGACACCGACTTTCATACAATTAGTACACAAGTCGGCACTTCACAACGAGAATGTGACCGGGACGAGCAAAACAAACAAATGAAATCTAGCCGAGTACCTCTTATTTATATCAAATCCTGACTGTGACCAACTGTTACACAACATTAACGATGATGATGTCACATGAGAACCGATAATTCATTGCATTAGTCTCGATAACAAATGTTGCCATGGGAATGCCAATCGATAAACATGAACTGTTCATCATGATGAGATGAAACAACGTTAGTTAGCTAGCTAGGTTACCATACAATAGCGACGTGGATTATGGGATGTCGGAGTTGGAGAAAAGATTGTGTAGCTACATTAAATATGACCAAATTAAATACACAATTAAAAAAAATCAGATTGCTAGTGAGCAGGAGATAGAGCCCTCCGTAGATCAGCTCCTGCAGCGGCCGAGTAAATAATTCAAGAAAGGGATTAATAAACAATGAAGGATGTTTCATCACCAAACATATTGCATATTGCTAAAAAAACAAAAAAAAAAAACACTCCTGCCACATGTAACACTGTCCAAAGTATGTGGTGAATTTGCACCCAAGGGATGAACAGGTGTGTACGAGTCTCTGTGTGTGTGTGTGTGTGTGTGTGTGTGTGTGTGTAGGTGTGCAAATTCCCACCTTAAAGGCAACCTAAGAAACATAAAGAACGCAGTGTTTGGAGAACCGTATGCGATCTCATTAGTCGAGCTTCACTGCTTCTTTT